>JAPXFY010000019.1:638192-652223 GCA_030674185.1 Monoplex corrugatus
TGGCTGTTTTCATGTTTCCTCTTCACTTTTGGTGGCCATATTGTTTGGCTGTTTTCATCTTTCCTCTTCACTTTTGGTGGCCATGTTGTTTGGCTGTTTTCATCTTTCCTCTTCACTTTTGGTGGCCATGTTGTTTGGCTGTTTTCATCTTTCCTCTTCACTTTTGGTGGCCATATTGTTTGGCTGTTTTCATGTTTCCTCTTCACTTTTGGTGGCCATGTTGTTGGCTGTTTTCATCTTTCCTCTTCACTTTTGGTGGCCATATTGTTTGGCTGTTTTCATCTTTCCTCTTCACTTTTGGTGGCCATGTTGTTTGGCTGTTTTCATGTTTCCTCTTCACTTTTGGTGGCCATGTTGTTTGGCTGTTTTCATGTTTCCTCTTCGCTTTTGGTGGCCATATTGTTTGGCTGTTTTCATCTTTCCTCTTCACTTTTGGTGGCCATGTTGTTTGGCTGTTTTCATGTTTCCTCTTCACTTTTGGTGGCCATATTGTTTGGCTGTTTTCATCTTTCCTCTTCACTTTTGGTGGCCATGTTGTTTGGCTGTTTTCATCTTTCCTCTTCACTTTTGGTGGCCATATTGTTTGGCTGTTTTCATGTTTCCTCTTCACTTTTGGTGGCCATATTGTTTGGCTGTTTTCATGTTTCCTCTTCGCTTTTGGTGGCCATATTGTTTGGCTGTTTTCATCTTTCCTCTTCACTTTTGGTGGCCATGTTGTTTGGCTGTTTTCATGTTTCCCCTTCACTTTTGGTGGCCATGTTGTTTGGCTGTTTTCATCTTTCCTCTTCACTTTTGGTGGCCATATTGTTTGGCTGTTTTCATGTTTCCTCTTCACTTTTGGTGGCCATGTTGTTTGGCTGTTTTCATGTTTCCTCTTCGCTTTTGGTGGCCATATTGTTTGGCTGTTTTCATCTTTCCTCTTCACTTTTGGTGGCCATATTGTTTGGCTGTTTTCATCTTTCCTCTTCGCTTTTGGTGGCCATATTGTTTGGCTGTTTTCATGTTTCCTCTTCGCTTTTGGTGGCCATATTGTTTGGCTGTTTTCATCTTCCTCTTCACTTTTGGTGGCCATGTTGTTTGGCTGTTTTCATCTTTCCTCTTCACTTTTGGTGGCCATATTGTTTGGCTGTTTTCATCTTTCCTCTTCACTTTTGGTGGCCATATGTTTGGCTGTTTTCATGTTTCCTCTTCACTTTTGGTGGCCATATTGTTTGGCTGTTTTCATCTTTCCTCTTCACTTTTGGTGGCCATATTGTTTGGCTGTTTTCATGTTTCCTCTTCACTTTTGGTGGCCATGTTGTTTGGCTGTTTTCATCTTTCCTCTTCACTTTTGGTGGCCATATTGTTTGGCTGTTTTCATGTTTTCTCTTCACTTTTGGTGGCCATATTGTTTGGCTGTTTTCATCTTTCCTCTTCACTTTTGGTGGCCATATTGTTTGGCTGTTTTCATCTTTCCTCTTCACTTTTGGTGGCCATGTTGTTTGGCTGTTTTCATGTTTCCTCTTCACTTTTGGTGGCCATGTTGTTTGGCTGTTTTCATCTTTCCTCTTCACTTTGGTTGCCATATTGTTTGGCTGTTTCATGTTTCCTCTTCACTTTTGGTGGCCATGTTGTTTGGCTGTTTTCATGTTTCCTCTTCGCTTTTGGTGGCCATATTGTTTGGCTGTTTTCATCTTTCCTCTTCACTTTTGGTGGCCATATTGTTTGGCTGTTTTCATCTTTCCTCTTCGCTTTTGGTGGCCATATTGTTTGGCTGTTTTCATGTTTCCTCTTCACTTTTGGTGGCCATATTGTTTGGCTGTTTTCATGTTTCCTCTTCACTTTTGGTGGCCATATTGTTTGGCTGTTTTCATCTTTCCTCTTCACTTTTGGTGGCCATGTTGTTTGGCTGTTTTCATCTTTCCTCTTCACTTTTGGTGGCCATGTTGTTTGGCTGTTTTCATCTTTTCTCTTCACTTTTGGTGGCCATATTGTTTGGCTGTTTTCCTGTTTTCTCTTCACTTTTGGTGGCCATATTGTTTGGCTGTTTTCATCTTTCCTCTTCACTTTTGGTGGCCATATTGTTTGGCTGTTTTCATCTTTCCTCTTCACTTTTGGTGGCCATATTGTTTGGCTGTTTTCATCTTTCCTCTTCACTTTTGGTGGCCATATTGTTTGGCTGTTCTCATTTTTCCGTAAGCCAGCACACATTGACCTGCAGGATGATTAACGTGAATAGTTTATATTGTGAATGCTTGCACACACTTACAGGCTTGATACACTGACGTCATATTGTGAATGCTTGTACACACTTACAGGCTTGATACATTGACGTCATATTGTGAATACTTGCACACACTTACAGGCTTTAGACACTGACGTCATATTGTAAATGCTTGCACACACTTATAGGCTTTAGACACTGACGTCATATCTTGAATGTTGCATACACTTACAGGCTTTAGACACTGACGTCATATTGTAAATGCTTGCACACACTTACAGGCTTTATACAATGACGTCATATTGTAAATGTTGCACACACTTACAGGCTTTATACACTGACGTCATATTGTAAGTGCTTGCACACACTTACAGGCTTTAGACACTGACGTCATATTGTGTATGCTTGCATACACTTACAGGTTTTAGACACTGACGTCATATTGTGAATGCTGGCACACACTTACAGACTTTAGACACTGACGTCATATTGTAAATTCTTGCACACACTTACAGGTTTTAGACACTGACGTCATATTGTGAATGCTTGCACACACTTACAGGCTTTAGACACTGACGTCATATCTTGAATGTTGCATACACTTACAGGCTTTAGACACTGACGTCATATTGTAAATGTTTGCACACACTTACAGGCTTGATACACAGACGTCATATTGTAAATGTTGCACACACTTACTGGCTTTATACACTGACGTCATATTGTGAATGCTGGCACACACTTACAGGCTTTATACACTGACGTCATATTGTGAATGCTTGCACACACTTACAGGCTTTATACACTGATGTCATATTGTGAATGCTTTCACACACTTACAGGGTTTAGACACTGACGTCTTATTGTGAATGCTTGCACACACTTACAGGCTTTAGACACTGACGTCATATTGTGAATGCTTGCACACACTTCCAGGCTTGATACACTGACGTCATATTGTGAATGCTTGCACACACTTACAGGCTTTAGACACTGACGTCTTATTGTGAATGCTTGCACACACTTACAGGCTTTAGACATGACGTCATATTGTGAATGCTTGCACACACTTACAGGCTTGATACACTGACGTTATATTGTGAATGCTTGCACACACTTATAGGCTTTTAGACACTGATGTCATATTGTAAATGCTTGCACACACTTACAGGGTTGAGACACTGACGTCATATTGTGAATGCTTGCACACACTTACAGGCTTTAGACACTGACGTCATATTGTGAATGTTGCATACACTTACAGGCTTTAGACACTGACGTCATATTGTGAATGCTTGCACACACTTACAGGCTTTAGACACTGACGTCATATTGTGAATGCTTGAACGCATTTACAGGCTTTAGACACTGACGTCATATTATGAATGCTTGCACACACTTACAGGCTTTTCAGACATTGACGTCATATTATGAATGCTTGCACACACTTACAGGCTTTAGACACTGACGTCATATTGTGAATGCTTGCACAACTTACAGGCTTTTCATACACTGACGTCATATTATGTATGCTTACACACACTTACAGGCTTTATACACTGACGTCACATCTGTACACATGTTGACTTGGCAGATCAGAAAAAAAGCCTGCAGTCTTTATACACGAGCTGTGAGGCAACCAGGCCATGTGGAACCCAAGGTCTTTGGACTGGAAATCCACGTGTTATAAATCCTGCCTTTACTCACATGACTACCCATGTGTTATAAATCCTGCCTTTATTCACATGACTACCCATGTTATAAATCCAGCCTTTACTCACATGACTACCCATGTGTTATAAATCCTGCCTTTACTCACATGACTACCTACGTGTTATAAATCCAGCCTTTACTCACATGACTATCCACGTGTTATAAATCCTGCCTTTACTCACATGACTACCCACGTGTTATAAATCCAGCCTTTACTCACATGACTACCCACGTGTTATAAATCCTGCCTTTACTCACATGACTACCCACGTGTTATAAATCCAGCCTTTACTCACATGACTATCCACGTGTTATAAATCCAGCCTTTACTCACATGACTACCCACGTGTTATAAATCCAGTGTTTACTCATATGACTATCCACGTGTTATAAATCCAGCCTTTACTCACATGACTACCCACGTGTTATAAATCCAGCCTTAACTCACATGACTATCCACGTGTTATAAATCCAGTGTTTACTCATATGACTATCCACGTGTTATAAATCCAGCCTTTACTCACACGACTACCCACGTGTTATAAATCCAGCCTTAACTCACATGACTACCCACGTGTTATAAATCCTGACTTTACTCACATGAGTACCCATGTGTTATAAATCCTTTCCTTTACTCACATGACTATACACGTGTTATAAATCCAGTGTTTACTCACATGACTACCCACGAGTTATAAATCCAGCCTTTACTCACATGACTACCCACGTGTTATAAATCCAGTGTTTATTCACATGACTACCCACGTGTTATAAATCCAGTGTTTACTCACATGAATACCCATGTGTTATAAATCCTGCATTTACTCACATGACTACCCACGTGTTATAAATCCAAAGTTTACTAACATGACTACCCATGTGTTATAATCCAGTGTTTACTCACATGACTACCCATGTGTTATAATCCAGTGTTTACTCACATGACTACCCATGTGTTATAAATCCAGAGTTTACTTACATGACTACCCATGTGTTATAAATCCAGAGTTTACTCACATGACTGCCCATGTGTTATAAATCCAGTGTTTACTCACATGACTACCCATGTGTTATAAATCCAGATTTTTCTCACATGACTACCTGTGTGTTATAAATCCAGCCTTTACTCACATGACTACCCATGTGTTATAAATCCAGTTTACTCACATGACTACCCATGTGCTATAAATCCAGTGTTTACTCACATGACTAACCACGTGTTATAAATCCAGCCTTTACTCACATGACTACCCACGTGTTATAAATCCAGCCTTTACTCACATGACTACCCACGTGTTATAAATCTGCCTTTACTCACATGACTACCCACGTGTTAGAAATCCAGCCTTTACTCACATGACTACCCACGTGTTATAAATCTAACCTTTACTCACATGACTACCCACGTGTTATAAATCCAAAGTTTACTCACATGACTACCCATGTGTTATAAATCCTGCCTTTACTCATATGATTACCCTGTGTTATAAATCCAGAGTTTACTCACATGACTACCTATGTGTTATAAATCCAGAGTTTAGTCACATGACTACCCATGTATTATAAATCCAAAGTTTTCTCACATGACTACCCACGTGTTATAAATCCAGCCTTTACTCACATGACTACCCGTGTGTTATAAATCCTGCCTTTACTCACATGACTACCCGTGTGTTATAAATCCAGCCTTTACTCACATGACTACCCATGTGTTATAAATCCAGCCTTAACTCACATGACTACCCGTGTGTTATAAATCCAGTGTTTATTCACATGACTACCCATGTGTTATAAATCCAGCCTTTACTCAGATGACTACCTGTGTGTTATAAATCCAGCCTTTACTCACATGACTACCCATGTGTTATAAATCCAGTGTTTACTCAATGACTACCCATGTGTTATAAATCCAGCCTTTACTCACATGACTACCCACGTGTTATAAATCCAGCCTTTACTCACATGACTACCCACGTGTTAATTATCCAAAGTTTACTCACACCACTACTCATGTGTTATAAATCCAAAGTTTACTCACATGACTACCAACGTGTTATAAATCCAAAGTTTACTCACATGACTACCCATGTGTTATAAATCCAGAGTTTACTCACATGATTACCCATGTGTTATAAATCCAAAGTTTACTCACATGACTACCCATGTGTTATAAATCCAAAGTTTACTCACATGACTACCCACGTGTTATAAATCCAAAGTTTACTCACACCACTGCTCATGTGTTATAAATCCAAAGTTTACTCACATGACTACCCACGTGTTATAAATCCAAAGTTTACTCACATGACTACCCATGTGTTATAAATTCAGAGTTTACTCACATGGTTACCCATGTGTTATAAATCCAAAGTTTACTCACATGACTTCCCATGTGTTATAAATCCAAAGTTTACTCACATGACTACCCACGTGTTATAAATCCAACGTTTACTCACATGACTACCCATGTGTTATAAATCAAGCCTTTACTCACATGACTTCCCACGTGTTATAAATCCAGCCTTTACTCACATGACTACCCATGTGTTATAAATCCAGCCTTTACTCACATGACTACCCATGTGTTATAAATCCAGAGTTTACTCACATGACTACCCATGTGTTATAAATCCTGCCTTTACTGACATGACTACCCATGTGTTATAAATCCTGCCTTTACTCACATGACTACCCATGTGTTATAAATCCAGAGTTTACTCACATGACTACCCATGTGTTATAAATCCAGTGTTTACTCACATGACTACCCATGTGTTATAAATCCAGAGTTTACTCACATGACTACCTGTGTGTTATAAATCCAGCCTTTACTCACATGACTACCCATGTGTTATAAATCCAGCCTTTACTCACATGACTACCCATGTGTTATAAATCCAGGTTTACTCACATGACTACCCATGTGGTATAAATCCAGTGTTTACTCACATGACTACCCATGTGTTATAAATCCAGCCTTTACTCACATGACTACCCACGTGTAATACATGTATTTTTCCAGATAACAAGCATTCAATCGAAAACTGCAAGAAATTCGAACAGAAAGGGGCAATGGTAATTCAGACGGAAGAAATCATGTTACATGGCATTCTGGAGAATGTGGAATGGAGGAAAGGCTATGACACCTGCAGAAGAATTGGAGCACACTTGGCCCATCTGGAAACTTCAGAGGAGCAGTTAGCGGTCTTTACTGCCCTTGGAAAGAAAGGTGAGTTATTTTTTAGTATTTGGTAACTTTTATAATTATTTTCTGTTTTGTCAAGTCATCATCATCATGTGCCTTGCCACATGGCGTTGGCGATCATGGCCCTCCATATGCATATGTCCCTTGTTGCCGCAAGCACATCTTGCACCCTCTCTGTCTTCAGCCACTCTGCAGCCACTTTGTCAAGTATTCAGTGTTATGTCAAGGGAATTTGCAGCAGAAACCAGACAGAGAATAGAATGAATGTGCATAATGATCAAGGAAACAAGGAAGGCTTGTAGTTTCAGCATACCGGCCTTAGTCACAAATCCAAAACAAGCGCGACCGCACGCGTTCAAGTAAACAGGAACCAGTAAAAACACGAAAACAGAATCAGAACGTCTGTTGAATACAACCAGACAAAACAGGCGCAAATGTTCGACTACTGGCCTTTGTCAAGCGTAAGTGTAAGATCACAAACGAACAAACACCAAATACAAAAATTAGGAGAAAAAGGTTGAAACTTTCCCGCTGCACTCTTGCCTGATGCTCTCTGCTGTCGCCATGTTTTTTTAAACAGAAAATTGGACTTAGCTGGTGTGTGTTGTATGGTTACATACGGTGGTTTGTCGTCTGCCCACTTTGCCCGTCGCCTTCTTAACTCCTTTATTTTGTGTTCATCTATTCACCTACGTACCAACTTCTTATTCACTTACTTATTCACTCACTTACTTGCTTGCCTGCTTACTTACTTGCTTGCTTACCTACTTTTTTACTTACTTACTTACTTACTTCTTACTTACTTACTTACTACCTACTTACTTACTCACCTGCTTACCTATCTATGATTAATAAAATATTGGTTTCACCTAGTTGATAGATGGCTGAGCATTTGGGCATTGACTTGCCAAGGGGTCTGTCATGTGAGAGGAGTTTATACAGAATAGCTAGTTGTGTTGTGATTCAGACTTTTAATGATTTATTTATTTACTTCCTATATATGTTCCTTTTTTGAAGGTAAGATACACACATACACATGTCATTTACATGTAACCAAGATTATTCCAGTGGTAGGCTGATAAAATACCAGAGTTAAATATAGACTAGGTAAAACATAGTCTAGGTAGGGCCTGAGGACCTGGCCAGCTCATGGATTTATGTGCAGGCTTAAGGCATGTGCAACGGTCACCATACACGTGGCACCTGTGACGTTAGTGCGTATGGAATTGTTCCAAGCACGGAGACGTCATCTTGAGAAACTGAAACTGAAACTGAAACTTGTTAACGAGGTTACTAATGTCTGGTTCTGATTGGGTCATGTTGAACTTTGTGAAGTGCGACGTCATGACCATGCGATATGGGAGGTGATCGCTTGTCCAGTTGTGAGGCATTGTTCCTCTGGGTCCTATCCAGATCATATCCAAGTGTTTCTTGCTTTAAATTAATTATTATTGTTACTATTATAATTATTCTGTTCTTGTTGATGTGTACTTATCACTGGCATCACTATTATAATTATTATTATTGTTGTAATAATAATAATAATGATAATAATGATAATAATGATAATAATAATAATAATAATAGTAATAATAATAATGATAATAATAAAAATAATAATAATAATAAATGTGGCATTATTTATAAGTGTGTGTTGTATGAATATTCAGCGTTATGCATTATTGCTTTTATTGACTCAAAAAAAATAATGTTGTTGAATGTTATCTCATAAAAGTTTTGCCATGGATATTTTAGGAGACAAAAGGGAAATAATCGTTTGTTGCGAGTTGGCCGTTTCACTCAGTCCTCAGTATATTTTGTCCCCCCTGCCACCCCCCCCCCCCTCATGGGGATGCCGGGGCTCTTTCAGTATTAGTATCCCCACCTTCTGGAAATTCTGTGCAAAATATTCCTCTTTTCTATCACTGTCTTTGTTTCTGCCTTGTTCCTTTGCTGTCTGTCATTTCTTCCTATCATTTTCTGCCTTGCTGGTCATTCACCTGTATGTGTTCGATAATGTCTTACGTACTTTTTCTTAGGATTGATAATTGGGTACATGTATTCAGTGCATTTTTGGTTCTAGGGAGGTGAGATATGCAGAAGCAATTTTATGTAATTTATGCCCGTTTATATATATATATATATATGTATATTAGTGCCCTTAGGAATGCATAATTTGTTTCAGGTGTGTTTTTTAAATCCCCTGTGCAATAAATTGGATGGAGTGATCAATGCCAGGGGCATGTTCTTAGAACATGTTCTCGAATGCATTGATATGTGTACTTAATTTTCTTTCTTTTCTTTTTTCTTCCTGTTGAGTTTTTTGTTTGTTTGTTGGGTTTTTTTTCAATGTTTATATCCTGATATGGCTCTACGCAGTCGGCTGGGCTTCAAACAACAATAACAATAACAGTATATTTTGTAAGGGCTATGATCATGATTTTCTTCTGTGTTGGTTGGTGTTGAAATTTCAACTGTACGAATTTTTTGACAAATTGTGTGCTTTTGTATGACTATGCTGTGTATGGTGTCTGTTTCCATTTGACAAAGTCAACGATGCGAGAATGGTATTGGTGATCTAAAGGGAGATAAAAAGAGTTCTAGCTTTCGCATGGTTCACTTCCTTGGGTCATAGAGCGCTTTAGATCTAGTGAAAGAAAGAACAATCCCAGTCCTATGTACTAATTGATTGACTGGTTCAGTTTTTACGTCGACACTCGCCTCAGGTGATATGGCCGACGGTGATAAGCATCCCAGGGAAGTGGGGGAAGGGGGACTAATCTAATCCTATACTGACACCACCAGAACAACAATGATGTCAAGATGGGACAGTGAGAAGGTCAGTTTTAATGTAGCGCATCCCGGGATTCGAACCCACAACCATCAGCATGTGAATCCGACGCTCAGCCAACTGAGCTACTGAGGTCCATCTAACGGGACTTGCTACAGTTTACAGAATGACGAGTGCAATGTTCACCACACTGAAGCCTAACTTTTGTTTCAGTGACATTTTGGTGGAAGGATAGATAATAATGGACACAAGCCATATGTTTGGTAAAAGTTGGAGACCATGCAATTGTAGGAATTCAGCGCAGGCTTATGACATTTCCCGTGAGTATTTTTAGATCCCTTCCCATCACGTGGCATGCGTGGTACTGCAAGATTTCCTGCACTAGGATGCCATTTTGAGAGAGGTGAAATGGAAACTGATGTAGTCTTTATACATCCATTTGTTTCAGGCAGAACAGAAAAACGAATTTTGGATAGGACTGGTAAAAATAGACGGAGTCTGGCACTGGCGTGGGATGGGTGCCCTGAAGAAGAGGCTTATGTTTCCAGATGGGAATCTCGTTATAGTTCTGATTGTGTCGGCATTACCATAAGTGGAGCAAAACAAGAACTCAAATCGTCTCCGATGAATGCAACCTACCCGCCACTGTGTGAATCCGAATTAGACACAACAGGTAGTATGAGGAAATAGGAAATAATACCGTGATATGGACATGCATACACAAGTTTGATTTTGATTTGTTTTTCTTTCAGTTTTCTCATGGAAAATGGAGGGAGGACTGATGGATCGTTTTTGTGGGTGTGTGCAGCAAGGTAGTGTACTGTGTAGGCAGCTCTGCTGGGACCGGGGATCACCATTGTTTACGTTGTCTGATGTTATCCCCCCACCCCCACTCCCACCCCACTCCACGTTCCGCAGACTATGGGTAAATAGCACCACCACCTTGTGGTTATCAGGGGAGAGAATAGGGCTAAGGGAGCAAACCCTGACAGATAATCACACTCACTGCCTTGTGGTTATCAGGGGAGAGAATAGGGCTAAGGGAGCAAACCCTGACAGATAATCACACTCACTGCCTTGTGGTTATCAGGGGAGAGAATAGGGCTAAGGGAGCAAACCCTGACAGATAATCACACTCACTGCCTTGTGGTTATCAGGGGAGAGAATAGGGCTAAGGGAGCAAACCCTGACAGATAATCACACTCACTGCCTTGTGGTTATCAGGGGAGAGAATAGGACTAAGCGAGCAAACTCTGACAGATAATCACACTCACTGCCTTGTGGTTATCAGGGGAGAGAATAGCGCTAAGGGAGCAAACCCTGACAGATAATCACACTCACTGCCTTGTGGTTATCAGGGAGAGAATAGGGCTAAGGGAGCAAACCCTGACAGATAATCACCCCCACTGCCTTGTGGTTATCAGGGGAGAGAATAGGGCTAAGGGAGCAAACCCTGACAGATAATCACACTCACTGCCTTGTGGTTATCAGGGGAGAGAATAGGGCTAAGGGAGCAAACCCTGACAGATAATCACCCACTGCCTTGTGGTTATCAGGGGAGAGAATAGGGCTAAGGGAGCAAACCCTGACAGATAATCACCCACTGCCTTGTGGTTATCAGGGGAGAGAATAGGGCTAAGGGAGCAAACCCTGACAGATAATCACCCCCACTGCCTTGTGGTTATCAGGGGAGAGAATAGGGCTAAGGGAGCAAACCCTGACAGATAATCACCCACTGCCTTGTGGTTATCAGGGAGAGAATAGGCTAAGGGAGCAAACCCTGACAGATAATCACACCCACTGCCTTGTGTGTTGTTGTGGGAAGGACAAAGGCTAGCGGACAGTCCGCACAAAAACCGATGGAAGGCAACAGGAAACCACCATCGTACATTCCCACGTTAATCATGACCAGCCAAACAAAAGCTGGAGGAAAGAGAACACCAGGTAGACCTAGAGAGAAAATAGTGGACAGACTTGGTGGGTGGCTGAAGACAGAGAGGGGGGAGATGTACTTGCAGCGACAGGAGATAGATTCGTGTGGAGGGCCATGATCGCCAACACCATGCTGCAGGGAACATGATGATGATGATGATGTTGGTCCTTTTCACCCACTGGACGAAGCAGCTGGAAAGTTTTAGTCTTTTTCTTCTACCTGTCTGGTTGTATTAAACACGCGTTCTGATTCTATTTTCATGTTGTTTTTCTGCTTCTTGTTATCTGTGTGTCAAGGACTTCTTTTTAAAGATGTGCATGTCCTGTGGATTCCAGATGTAGCCGATGTTGTCTTTGGTTGAGCCAAGCTCAGCTCTGGAGGCCTATAACTTTGCAGCGCATATTGCATCGTCACTCGCACTTTGTACTCAGCTTCAGATACTCGTTTCCTTCAGGTCCATAGAATTAAACTATCACGTGTTGGCCAGCGGTTTTTTTTTTGTTTTGTTTTGTTTTGTTTTCTGTTGGTTTATTTTTCTGTTTCAGGGTTGTCAGCCTGGAATAGACTTCCCCTCTGTCTTCACCTAACACCTGCCCTTTCTGCTTTTAAACCAAATTTAAAAACCCACCTCTTTTCCCAACAAAGAATTCTACTTCTTTCTCTCAGTCTGTGTGTTAAATATTGTAAGGTGGTCTTTGTCGATTGTATGCGTATGCCTGGTGCGTGAGTGCGCGTTGATTTGAATTGTCAAGATTTGGTGCCGTATAAATACTGTAATTATTAGTAGTGTTATCATTATTGTTATTATTTCATTATTATTATCATTATTATTATTATCGATTTATTATTATTATTATTATTATCATTATTATTATCATTATCATTACTATTATCATTATTATCTATTCTTGATCATAAGTCTCCCCCCCCCCCCCCCCCCTCTATGCAGATGCCAGGGGCTCTTTCAGCATAAATAGTATCCGTACCTTCTGGAAATTCTGTGCTAGAAATTTCCTCATTTCTGTCACTCTTTGTTTCTGCCTTGTTGCTTTGCTTTCTGTCATTTCTGCCTATCATTTTCTATCTTGCTGGTCCATTCACCTGTCTGTGTTTGATAATGTCTTACGTACGTTTTCTTAGGATTGATAATTGGGTACACGTATTAAGTACATTTTTGGCTCTAGGGAGGTGAGATTAGTGGAAGCAATTTTATGTAATTTATGCCCGTTTTTAGATACGTTTCAATGTCCTTAGGTATCCTTACAACTCTTTGAATGCCTACGTCTTTTGACATCTGATGTTTTCCATGTGCTGGGAAAATCGTTGCATCACTACAATGTACACTAAAACAACTGTTGCTTCCATATTTATGGGAATCTATGCATGACATTACACAGAATGATGGATTAGGCAAGACAAAATGTATTTTCTGGTGATTTATGTAGCAATGTCTTGAAATTACTGTATATTTGTAATATTTTGTGGAAATTCCCATAATGTCTGTGTTTCTTTCTTTTCTTTCTTTCTTTCTTCCTTTCTTTTTTGTTTCTTCTTTTTTCTTTTCTTTCTTCTTCTTTTTTTTTCTTTCTTTCTTTTCTCTTTTTTTCTTTTTTCTCTGTATGTTCGTGTCTCAATTTATCTATGTTCTTGTCTCAGGCTAGACACAGGAACAACTTTGCTGACGCGGGACCCATGTCGCCGAACATGGAACAACCTGAATACACAAGTCCATAAAATCTTCTCTCCATTGCGGAAAAGAGGCATTTCTTCAACACGACTGTGGATGTATGCCAGTAGTCTCCCTTCCTCTGTTCTAACACAAGCGTGCACGCGCTTAGTTTCAAGTGGATGTTTACTAGATAGATGAGTCAATCAACCTAGGTTCTTCTTTTGTCTCTGCAAATATTGTGTTGTTTGGCTGTGAACTTGTGAAAAAAAAAAGAAACCAGTTTTCTGTTAAATGGCTGTGAACTTGAAAAAAGAAGAATATTATTCTATTTGAAAATGCTGATGATTATCAAATGTGTGTGTGCTGTAGTCAGTAAATGACATATCAATATTTCAGCTACAGTATCGTATAATCTGATCTTCACTTTATATAGCAATGTGTCAGCTACAGTATCGTATAATCTGATCTTCACTTTATATAGCAATGTGTCAGCTACAGTATCGTATAATCTGATCTT
>JAPXFY010000019.1:652323-662323 GCA_030674185.1 Monoplex corrugatus
CGCTCTGTGTGTATGCGTGTATGATATTGTGGTGTGGTATGTATTGTGTGTTTTTTTTTTTTTTTTTTTTTTTTTTTTTTTTTTTTTTTTTTTTTTTTTTTTTTTTTTTTTTTTTTTTTTTTTTTTTTTTTTTTTTTTTTTTTTTTTTTTTTTTTTTTTTTTTTTTTTTTTTTTTTTTTTTTTTTTTTTTTTTTTTTTTTTTTTTTTTTTTTTTTTTTTTTTTTTTTTTTTTTTTTTTTTTTTTTTTTTTTTTTTTTTTTTTTTTTTTTTTTTTTTTTTTTTTTTTTTTTTTTTTTTTTTTTTTTTTTTTTTTTTTTTTTTTTTTTTTTTTTTTTTTTTTTTTTTTTTTTTTTTTTTTTTTTTTTTTTTTTTTTTTTTTTTTTTTTTTTTTTTTTTTTTTTTTTTTTTTTTTTTTTTTTTTTTTTTTTTTTTTTTTTTTTTTTTTTTTTTTTTTTTTTTTTTTTTTTTTTTTTTTTTTTTTTTTTTTTTTTTTTTTTTTTTTTTTTTTTTTTTTTTTTTTTTTTTTTTTTTTTTTTTTTTTTTTTTTTTTTTTTTTTTTTTTTTTTTTTTTTTTTTTTTTTTTTTTTTTTTTTTTTTTTTTTTTTTTTTTTTTTTTTTTTTTTTTTTTTTTTTTTTTTTTTTTTTTTTTTTTTTTTTTTTTTTTTTTTTTTTTTTTTTTTTTTTTTTTTTTTTTTTTTTTTTTTTTTTTTTTTTTTTTTTTTTTTTTTTTTTTTTTTTTTTTTTTTTTTTTTTTTTTTTTTTTTTTTTTTTTTTTTTTTTTTTTTTTTTTTTTTTTTTTTTTTTTTTTTTTTTTTTTTTTTTTTTTTTTTTTTTTTTTTTTTTTTTTTTTTTTTTTTTTTTTTTTTTTTTTTTTTTTTTTTTTTTTTTTTTTTTTTTTTTTTTTTTTTTTTTTTTTTTTTTTTTTTTTTTTTTTTTTTTTTTTTTTTTTTTTTTTTTTTTTTTTTTTTTTTTTTTTTTTTTTTTTTTTTTTTTTTTTTTTTTTTTTTTTTTTTTTGGATCTATCTTATAATGAAACATCAAGGAACTAGTTACAGGATCTGTCTGTTATAATGAACATCAAGGAATAGTAACAGGATCTATCTGTTATAATGAAACATCAGAGGAACTAGTTACAGGATCTATCTGTTATAATGAAACATCAGAGGAACTAGTTACAGATCTGTCTGTTATAATGAAACATCAGAGGAACTAGTTACAGGATCTATCTGTTATAATGAAACATCAGAGGAACTAGTAACAGGATCTATCGTTATAATGAAACATCAGAGGAACTAGTTACAGGATCTATCTGTTATAATGAAACATCAAAGGAACTAGTTAACAGGATCTTCTTTATAATGAAACATCAGAGGAACTAGTTACAGGATCTATCTGTTATAATAAACATCAGAGGAACTAGTTACAGGATCTAATCTGTTATAAGAAACATCAGAGGAACTAGTTACAGGATCTCAAATGTTATAAGAAACATCAAGGAACTAGTTACAGGATCTGTCTGTTATAAGAAACATCAGAGGAACTAGTTACAGGATCTATCTGTTATAATGAAACATCAGAGGAACTAAGTAACAGGATCTGTCTTTATAATGACACATCAGAGGAACTAGTTACAGGATTATCTGTTATATGAAACATCAGAGGAACTAGTTACAGGATATTCTGTTATAATGAAACATCAGAGGAACTAGTAACAGGATCTACCTGTTATAAGAAACATCAGAGGAACTAGTAACAGGATCTGTCTGTTATAATGACACATCAGAGGAACTAGTTACAGGATCTGTCTGTTATAATGAAACATCAGAGGAACTATAACAGGATCTGTCTGTTATAATGAAACATCAGAGAACTAGTTACAGGATCATGTCTGTTATAGTGAAACATCAGAGGAACTAGTTACAGGATTAGTCTGTTATAAGTGAAACATCAGAGGAACTAGTACAGGATCTGTCTGTTATAATGACACATCAGAGGAACTAGTTACAGGATCTGTCTGTTATAATGAAACATCAGAGGAACTAGTTACAGGATCTGTCTGTTATAATGAAACATCACAGGAACTAGTTACAGGATCTGTCTGTTATAATGAAACATCAGAGGAACTAGTAACAGGATCTATCTGTTATAATGAAACATCAGAGGAACTAGTAACAGGATCTATCTTTATAATGACACATCAGAGGAACTAGTTACAGGATCTATCTGTTAAAATGAAACATCAGAGGAACTAGTTACAGGATCTGTCTGTTTAATGAAACATCAGATGGAACTAGTTACAGGATCTACAAACTGTTATAACGAAACATCAGAGGAACTAGTTACAGGATCTGTCTGTTATAATGAAACATCAGAGGAACTAGTACAGGATCTATCTGTTATAATGAAACATCAGAGGAACTAGTTACAGGATCTGTCTGTTATAATGAACACATCAGAGGAACTAGTACCAGATCTATCTGTTATAATGAAACATCAGAGGAACAGTAACAGGATTTCTGTTATAATGAAACATCAGAGGAAATAATGACACATCAGAGGAGCTAGTAACAGGATCTGTCTGTTATAATGACACATCAAGGAACTAGATTACAGGATCTGTCTGTTAAATGAAACATCAGAGGAACTAGTAACAGGATCTGTCTGTTATAGTGAAACAACAGAAGAACTAGTTACAGGATCTGTCTGCTATAGTGAAACATCAGAGGAACTAGTTACAGATCTATCTGTTATAGTGAAAATCAGAGGAACTAGTAACAGGATCTGTCTGTTAAATGACACATCAAGGACTAGTACAGGATCTATCTGTTGTAATGAAACATCAGAGGAACTAGTTAAAAAGGATCTATCTGTTATAATGAAACATAAGGAACTAGTAACAGGATCTATCTGTTATAATGAAACATCAGAGGAACTAGTTACAGATCTTCTTTATAATGAAACATCAGAGGAACTAGTTACAGGATCTGTCTGTTATAATGAAACATCAGAGGAACTAGTAAAGGATCATCTGTTATAATGAACATCAGAGGAACTAGTAACAGGATCTATCTGTTATAATGAACATCAGAGGAACTAGTTACAGGATCTATCTGTTAAATGAACACATCAGAGGAACTAGTTACAGGATCTGTCTGTTATTAATGAAAATCAGAGAACTAGTTACAGGTTCTACAATCTGTTATAAGAAACATCAGAGGAACTAGTTACAGGATCTGTCTGTTATAACGAAACATCAGAGGAACTAGCACAGGATTAGTCTGTTATAATGAAAATCAGAGGAACTAGTTACAGGATCTTCTGTTATAATGAAACATCAGAGGAACTAGTACAGATCTAATCTGTTATAATGAAACATCAGAGGAACAGTAACAGGATTTCTGTTATATGAAACATATCAGTAGGAACTGTTTATTAGACAGGATCTTCTGTTATAATGAAACACAGAGGAACTAGTACAGGATCTGTCTGTTATAATGAAACATCAGAGGAACTAGTTACAGGATCTGTCTGTTATAATGACACATCAGAGAACTAGCTACAGGATCTTTCTGTAAATGAAACATCAGAGGAACTAGTTACAGGATCTGTCTGTTATAATGAAACATCAAGGAATAGTACAGGATCTTCTTTATAAGAAAATCAGAGGAACTAGTTACAGGATTTCTGTTATATGAAACATCAGAGAACTAGTACAGGATCTCCTGTAATGAACATCAGGTATAAAGGATCTGTCTTAATGAACATCAGAGGAACTATTAAGGATCTTGTTAATGAAACATCAAGGAACATAACAGATCTTCTGTTATATGAAACATCAGAGAACTAGTTACAGGATCTGTCTGTTATAAGAAACATCAGAGGAACTAGTTACAGGATCTTCTGTTATAATGAAACATCAGAGGAACTATAACAGGATCTGTCTGTTATAATGACACATCAGAGGAACTAGTTACAGGATCTGTCTGTTATATGAAACATCAGAGGAACTAGTTACAGGATTTCTGTTATATGAAACATCAGAGGAACTAGTAACAGGATCTCTGTTATAATGACACATCAGAGGAACTAGTAAAAGGATCTGTCTGTTATAATGAACATCAGAGGAACTAGTACAGGATCTTCTGTTAAATGAAACATCAGAGGAACTAGTACAGGATCTGTCTGTTATAGTGAAACACAGAGAACTAGTTACAGGATCTTCTGTATAATGAAACATCAGAGGAACTAGTTACAGGATCTATCTGTTATAATGAAACATCAGAGGAACTAGTAACAGGATTTCTGTTATAAGAAACATCAAGAACTAGTTACAGGATCTATCTGTTATAATGAAACATCAGAGGAATAGCACAGGATCTTCTTTATAATGAAACATCAAGGAACTAGTTACAGGATCTTCTGTTATAATGAAACATCAGAGGAACTAGTTACAGGATCTTCTGTTATAATGAAACATCAAAGGAAGTAGTAACAGGATCTTCTTTAATGAAACATCAGAGGAACTAGTTACAGGATAGGACGAATGTACTAAGAGAACTGGAAGATTCCATGACACAAAAAACAAAGAGACATTTTATGAGCAGAAACAATAGATCACTCATAGGAAGACAAAAAGACAGGAACATTTAAGGCATTTTATAGGAAAGGGAATGACACTGGTCACAACAGGAAAGCGGAGGGAAAAGAACACAGGTAGACCCTGGAAAAACATGAAGGACTTCAGGTGGCTGAAGAACAAGAGAAGTGGAAGTTTTGGGAAACAAGGAATAGAACAGATGGAAGGCCATGATCGCAACGCATGTGCAAGCACTTGATGAGATATTATTTATTTATTACTGTTGTTGTTGTTTTTTTTTAGGAAACATAGAGGACTGAGACGTCTGACCATTCTGATGACCAGTTCATCTTTTTGATGAACATCGTTGCTTTCTCTGTCTTTTTCCTCTGGCTGACGACACTCGTACTGGACTCAGGTAATGTGTCTTCTATTCTTCTTCTTTTCTTTTTCTTCTTCTCTTCATTGATACTCTTTTCTTTCTTCTACTGTTTCTTTTACTACTTTTTTTTTCTCTTGTTGTTCTTCTTGTTTAATCTTCTAATAGTTACTTCTTGTTTATGAACATCAGAATAGTAACGGTCTTCTGTTCTATGACATCAGGAACTAGTTACAGGATTTCTGTTTATTACACATCAATCTGTTACAGATCTATCTTATACGAACATCGAGGCACTTTACAGGATTCATCTGTTATAATGAAATAGAGACTAGTTTACAGGATCTTCTGTTATTATGACATCAGACTATTTACAGTGTCTTTCTTATAATGAACATCAAGGACTATTACAGGATCTGTCTGTTTCTAAGAAATCGGAGTTCATTGTCTGTCTATTGAATCGAATTTCTGATATGCTCTTCTATGAATCATCATCAGAGATCAGTAAGCATCTACTTTTCATTATAACTCATGAGACTGTAACAGATCTGTCTTCTTATATGACACATCAGACAACTATTACAGGATCTTGCATTTGTGAACTCAGAACTGTCAATTCTTGCTGTTACATAAACAATCGAAGATATCGTTCAATCTGTCTGTTATATGACTTATCAGTGAATTTATTTACAGTCTTGATCTGTTTTTCTGAAAATTCATGACTATTCTAGATCTTCTGTTTATGAACTCAGCTATTCTCTTCTTCTTCTGTGAACTTCGACGAATTGTTACTTCTTCTTCTGTTTCAATTCTTCTTCTTCGAGATACTTTTCTTTCTTCTGTTTCTGCACATTCTTGATTCTGTTTTCTTCTATTCTTGTTCTTATGCAATCTTGCAATTCTTTTCTTGATCTTTCTGTCTTTTGCAACTTCTTGCAATTCTTCTTCTTCGCAATTCTTCTGTTTCATTACTTCATTGAATCTTTTCTTCTTCATTCTTTCTTCTTCATCTTCTTCTTCTATCTTCTTCTTCTTTTCTGTCTATCTTCTTATGATCTTCGATTCTTCTTACTTCTTCTTTCATCTTTTCTCTTCTTCTTCTTCTTCTTCTTCTTCTCTTCTTCTTCTTCTTCCTTCTTCTTCTTCGCAATTCTTCTTCTTCTTCGCAATTCTTCTTCTTCTTCACTTCTTCTTCTTTTTTCTTCTTCGCAATTCTTCTTCTTCTTCGCAATTCTTCTTCTTCTTCGCAATTCTTCTTCTTCTTCTTCTTCTTCTTCTTCGCAATTCTTCTTCTTCTTCTTCTTCGCAATTCTTCTTCTTCTTCGCAATTCTTCTTCTTCGCAATTCTTCATCTTCTTCTTCGTCTTCGCAATTCTTCGCAATTCTTCTTCTTCGCAATTCTTTTTCTTTGCAATTCTTCGCAATTCTTCTTCTTCGCAATTCTTCTTCTTCTTCGCAATTCTTCGCAATTCTTCATTCTTCGCAATTCTTCGCAATTCTTCTTCATTGATACTCTTTTTCTTCTTCTTCTTCTTCTTCTTCTTCTTCTTCTTCTTCTTCTTCTTCTTCTTCTTTTTTCTTCTTCTTGTTCTTCTTCTTGTTCTTCTTCTTCTTTCTTCTTCTTTTCTTCTTCTTCTTCTTCTTCTTCTTCTTCTTCTTTCTTCTTCTTGTTCTTCTTCGCAATTCTTCTTTTTCTTCGCAATTCTTCTTCGCAATTCTTCTTCGCAATTCTTATCTTCGCAATTCTTCTTCTTCTTCTTCGCAATTCTTCTTCGCAATTCTTCTTCTCTTGCAATTCTTCTTCTTCGCAATTCTTCTTCTTCGCAATTTTTCTTCGCAATTCTTCTTCTTTGCAATTCTTCTTCTTCTTCTTCTTCTTCTTCATTCTTCTTCACAATTCTTCGCAATTCTTCTTCGCAATTCTTCTTCTTCTTCGCAATTCTTCTTCTTCGCAATTCTTCTTCTTCTTCGCAATTCTTCTTCTTCTTCGCAATTCTTCTTCTTCTTCTCGCAATTCTTCTTCTTCTTCGCAATTCTTCTTCTTCTTGCAATTCTTCTTCTTCTTCTTCGCAATTCTTCTTCTTCTTCGCAATTCTTCTTCTTCTTCATCTTCGCAATTCTTCTTCTTCTTCTTCGCAATTCTTCTTTGCAATTCTTCTTCTTTGCAATTCTTCTTCTTCTTCTTCGCAATTCTTCTTTGCAATTCTTCTTCTTTGCAATTCTTCTTCTTCTTCTTCTTCTTCTTCCCAATTCTTCTTCTTCGCAATTCTTCTTCTTCTTCTTCGCAATTCTTCTTCTTCTTCTTCGCAATTCTTCTTTTTCTTCTTCTTCTTCGCAATTCTTCTTCTTCTTCTTCTTATTCTTCTTCTTCCTCTTCTGGTTCTTCTTCTTCACCCACTGATATACATTTCCCCAGATTTCTCTGGCTCTGCCGATTGTGTGCCAAAGCCTATGCCTCTGCAAAAGACAACGGACGTATGCATTTTTAACAACAACAACAAAATAGATATGTTTTAACGACATAAATAGGCATTTCTGAAAATTCATACTGTTATTGTGATTTTTGTTTAAAGCCCAGCCGACTGCGTACAGCCATATCAGGGCTATAACCGTTTCAAAACGTACGCAATACTTCAACAGGAAAAAAAAAAGGAACAGAAAATTAAGTAAATGTGTCAGTGTATTCGTGCACGTAATCTAAGGACATGATCCTGACGTTGGCCACTCCAATTTATCAAATAGGGGATTTAAAAAAAAAACATACCTGAATATAAATTTAAGCGTAACTAGAGACACTAGAGGTCATTTTATGAGGAAAGGGGAATTGGAGCACCTGGTCACAACGGGAAAGCTGAAGAGAAAGAGAGCACCGGGTAGACCCAAGGAGAAGATACTATACGGACTTGCATAGTGGCTGAAGACAGGGAGGGTGGAAGAGATGTTTGAGGTAACAAGAGATAGAGACAGATGGAAGTCCATAATCGCCAATGCCATGCGGTAAGGCACCTGATGATGATGATGAGACACGCTAAAACATGTATAAAAACTGTCCTAAATTACCTAAAATTGCTGTCTCTCCGTCTGTCTGTCTATGGTATTGCATTCTATCTCCCTTTCTGTCTGTCTGTCTCTCCCTCCTCCACTTTGGAAGTTTGTATTGCATGCGTGTGTGAGTATGTGTTTGTGCTTGTGTGTATGTGTATGTATGTATGAATGTATGTGTGTGCGCGTGTATGTATGTATGTATGTATATGTGTGTATGTATGCATGTGTATACGTATGTATGTGTGTGTGTATGTATGTATATACATGTGTACGTGTGTACGTATGTGTGTGTATGTATGTATGTATGTATGTACGTACATACGTATGTATGTACATGTATGTATGTATGTATGTGTATGTGTGAGTATGTATGTATGTATGTGCGTTGTTTGTTGTGTGTGTGTGTGTGTGTGCGTGTGCGCGCATGTGTGTCTTTGTGCTTAAGTACGTGTATGTTGTGTGTGTGTGCGTATATGTGTCTTTGTATGTATGTCAGTGTGTGTATGTGTATGTGTGTACATGTGTGTATGTATGCATGTATGTATGTAAGTGTGCGTATGTGTGTGAGTGTGTGTGTGTATGTGTGTACATGTGTGTATGTGTGTACATGTGTGTATGTATGCATGTATGTATGTAAGTGTGTGTATATGTGTTTCGTTCTTTCTACAGCCAACTCGGAAGACAGAGCAATGCTTCTTCGTCTTTACTCGTCGCTGTCTGATTCTCAACTGTCTGTATATATACATTTCACAGTGAACAGCAATCAGTTTATCATTTAAACGAGTATCATACCGTGCTGCTATCCGCACGCTGTTTACTGTCAACACACGTCACATCTCCCTTTCTATTAAGGAAACAAAATCAATTAATCATTTTTCCTATCTTTCAGTCCATACGAAATAAATGTGTTTCCCACCTTTATCACAGCATTAACACAAACACTCATTCTTTCTCTCACGCACAGGGCCCAATCATTCATTCACCTCATTTTATCTCTGATCATTATACTATCCATCATCATCATGTCCATATTTAGCAATGCTTTCAGTTTATCTGATTGTGGTAGAGTCCTCAGTTTCATTCATATTTCAGGAAATCTGGCCTTTTGCTTTGTCTTCCAGATCTTGTTCTGTAAGGAAAACTAACTGGTTCGGGTTGTCCTGTCCTTGTTTGTTTGATAACTTCATCTGGCTCCTTGATGCTGGTTGTCTGAGACATTTTGATGACTGGTGACTGATCAGATGAGTTCTCACGGACAGACGATGCTGGCGTCCTGACATCTGTTCCAGTTCCAGTTTTCTTGTTATCTTCCAGCATCTGTTTTGATGGAAAGATGATTTGCTGTTGCTTGCCTGCAATGTTGCTTTCCTGATGTCTTCCAGAAATCATCCTTCTCTGAACAAGTCGTTGAGGGTTGATTGTCTGCTGAAGCTCCGATTCTGTTGTGTCTCATAGCTGACGACGATTCCTTCTGTACTGACGTCCGTCCTCTGTGCGAATGTTGTATGACCGGATGTTCACCTGTTGGTCTACTTTGGCGCTGATCCACTTTTTGGATCCTGGAGGTTGGAGTTTCACAAACTGTCCCGGAATCAGTTCTGTCAGCTCTACTGCGCTTCTGTTGTAGTAGTGCGCTTGCTTCAGTTTCCTTTTCTCAAGTTCTTTCTTGATTGGTACAACTGTAGGTTGGAGTAATGTCTTTGACGTCGGCACTAGTGTTCGTGTTCTTCTGCCGAACAGTATCTGAGCAGGCGAACTGTTTACAGTCTCTGTCGGGATGTTTCTCAGCTCAAGTAAAGCGAGGAAGGGATCTTGATTGTTGTGTTCTACTTTCTTCATGCACGTCTTTGCAGCCTTCACCGCGCTCTCTGCTTTTCCATTGGTGAGCTTGTTACGTGTTCAAACCCATATGTTTTTCTGAACTTTCCAAACTGGTTTGATGTGAATTGAGTTCCACAGTCTGTTGTCAGGCGTTCTGGTATTCCGTGTCTTGCCAAGTG
>JAPXFY010000019.1:667323-674823 GCA_030674185.1 Monoplex corrugatus
TTACTTCTTACTTTTCTTTTACTTCTTCTTTTACTTCTTCTTCTTACTTTTACTTTTATCTTTTACTTCTTCTTCTTCTTCTTCTTTTACTTTTACTTCTTCTTTTACTTTTACTTTTTTTTCTTTTTACTTCTTCTTTTCTTCTTCTTCTTCTTTATTCTTCTTCTTCTTCTTCTTCTTCTTCTTCCAATTCTTCTTCTTCTTCTTCTTGACATTCTTCTTCATTCGTAATTCTTCTTCTTGCATTCTTCTTCTTCTTCTTCTCTTCTTTCTTCTTCCTTCTTCCTTCTTTCTTCTTCTTCTTCGCAATTCTTCTTCATTCTATTCTTCTTCTTCGCAATTCTTCTTCTTCTCTCTTCTTCGATTCTTCTTCTTCGCAATTTCTTCTTCTTCTTCTTCGCAATTCTTCTTCTTCTTCTTCTTCTTCTTCTTCGTTCTTCTTCTTCTTCGTTCTTCTTCTTCTCCATTCGTATTCTTCTTTTGTTTTGTGTTCTTCTTTCTTCTTCTCTCTTCGTTCTTTTCTTTTTCATTCTTCTTCTTCTTCCTCTTCTTGGTCTTCTTGTGGTTCTTCTTGTGGTTCCTCTTGTGGTTCTTCTTGTGTTCTTCTTGTGGTTCTTCTTTTTGGTTTTCTTCTTTTGTTCTTCTTCTGTTTTCTTCTGGTTCTTCTTCTGGTTCTTCTTGTGGTTCTTCTTGTGGTTCTTCTTTGGTTCTTCTTCTGGTTCTTCTTCTGGTTCTTCTTCTGGTTCTTCTTCTGGTTCTCTTCTTCTTCTTTTCTTCTGGTTCTTCTTCTGGTTCTTCTTCTGGTTTTCTTCTGGTTCTTCTTCTGGTTCTTCTTCTGTTTCTTCTTCTGGTTCTTCTTCTGGTTCTTCTTCTTCTTCTTTTTCTTCACCCACTGATATACAGTTCCCCAGATTTCTCTGGCTCTGCCGATTGTGTGCCAAAGCCTATGCCTCTGCAAAAGACAACGGATGTATTCATTTTTAAAAAATATAGATATAGATAACGACATAATCCAATATCTATGAAACATTTGGACCACGATTCACTTTCAGTGCAGAAGTTTCCTTTGTAAAGGCGTGGTTGTATTGTTGTAAAAGCACGTAAGAACTCAACAACTGTCAAAGTTAAAACAAGTGCCAGGTTTATCAAGATGTTCATAAATCTTGTTCAAAACAAATGAAATAGCAACACCAATGAATATATATATTATATATACATACAAATACATACATACATACATACATACATACATAATATATATATATACATACATACGTATACATATATATACGTATATGTACATAATATATACATACACACACACATACATACATGCATACATGTATACATACATACATACATACACACACATATATATATATATATATATATATATATATATATATATATATATATATATATATATATATATATATAATATATATATTCATACATATATCGGTATGAACATTATACTGGGTCCAAAATCTTTCAAAAAATATTGTAACTGAACGAAGACCCTTTCTTCAACAAATTTTACGACAACAGGTGTTAAACGCTCGCTTTCTCTTATTTCCTAAAGCACATACAAGAACGTAATTGTAAGTTTGTTTTTGTAAAGTTGTATCACCTGTAATGGAATCGTTAAAACTATATCCGCCCCCCCCCCCTTCTCTCTCTCTTTTTCTATTTATCTGTCTGTCTCTCTGTGATTGTGGCGTCCTTGTCTGTCTGTGTCTGTCTCTCTCTGTATGTGTGCGTGTGTCTGTCTCTGTCTTTCTTTCTCTGTATGTGTGCGTGTGTCTGTCTCTGTCTCTCTATGTTTGATGGTCTGTCTCTATGTGTATCTGTTTGTCTGTTTGTCTCTCTGTATGTGTGCGTATGTTTGTCTCTGTCTGTCTGTCTGTCTGTCTCTCTCTCTCTCTCTCACTGTGCAGTTCATTTTGTTGCTGATTGTTAATCCTATATGATATGTTATCTCATTATTTCATTATACTTACAAGCACCCCTTCAGTAGGGGCTATGGCCTTTCTTCAATAATAAGTCTGAAGTCTGTCTCTCTCTCTCTCTCACTCTCTCTCTCTCTCTCTCCCTCTCTCTCTCCCTCTCTCTTACTTGACATTATTATCAAAACACATGCTATACTTTTTATGTGCAGGGAGGTGTGTACATATTCCAACTGATTGACTGGTTCAACGGATCTTTTACAGTCACTGTCATAGCCTTTCTGGAGTGTGTCGTCCTCGCCTGGATCTACGGTAACACCATATTGACCTTGACCTTTTTCCTATTAAAAGTTAAAGGTGAAGGTTATTCCATAACTCCCAGTTAGTAGAGGAGTTAGGTGGTAGACACCCCACTTTGCTTGTTGTTGTTGTTATTGTTTAAAGTCCAGCCGACTGCGCAGAGCCATATCAGAACTATAACCGCTTCAAAACATACAAAACTTCAACAGGAAAAAAAAAAAGTACACATATCAATGCATTCGCGCACATAATCAAGGACATGCCCCCGGCGTTGACCACTCCGTCCAATATGTCGCACAGGGGAGATGTTAAAAACGCACCTGAATACAAATTCCAGCATACATAAAGACACCAAAACATACATAAAAACAGGCATAAATTACCTAAAACTGCTTCTGCACATCTCACCTCCCTAGAGCCAAAAATGCACTTAATACACGTACCCAATTATCAATCCTAAGATAAAGTACGTAAGACTTTATAGAACACATACAGGTGAATGGACCATTGAGGCAGAAAATGATAGGAAGAAATGACAGAAAGCAAAGGAGGAAGAAAGAAACAAAGTGAGTAACTGGAAAGAGGAAATTTCTAGCACAGAATCTCCAGAAGGTGGGGATACTGTTTATACTGAAAGAGTCCCCAGCATCCCCAGGGGGGACACCACATTGCTTGGGATCAGCAGAAGGACGAGGACTGTGCATGTTAGTGTGTCACCTTGAGATTGGCACAGGACTTGAGGACCGTTATTAACCCTTTCATTCCCGCAGCCAATACATGAGCCGCATAAAACTTAACCCTTTCACTCCCTCACCCTGATTAACCCTTCGACTCTCACTCTATCCGCCAGCATACCGCATTGTCAGCCATGACAGCAAAGCTAAAAACTTAACCTTTTCACTCCCTCACCCTTACCACCAGCTCACTGGGGTGAGGGAAGAAGGGGTTAAGTTTTTGCAGGAAGCTGGTGGATAGGGTGAGGAAGTGAGGGGTTGTTTTTGCAGGAAGCTGGTGGATAGGGTGAGGGAGTGAAGGGGTTAAGTTTTCACAGGAAGCTGGTGGATAGGGTGAGGAAGTGAGGGGTTGTTTTTGCAGGAAGCTGGGTGGATAAAAGGGTGAGGGAGTAGAAGGTTAGTTTTTGCAGGAAGCTGGTGGATAGGTGAGGGAGTGAAGGGTTAAGTTTTTGCAGGAAGCTGGTGGATAGGTTGAGGGAGTGAAGGGTTAAGTTTTTGCAGGAAGCTGGTGGATAGGGTGAGGGAGTGAAAGGGTTAAGTTTTTGCAGGAAGCTGGTGGATAGGTTGAGGGAGTGAAGGGTTAAGTTTTTGCAGGAAGCTGGTGGATAGGGTGAGGGAGTGAAGGGGTTAAGTTTTCACAGGAAGCTGGTGGATAGGGTGAGGGAGTCAAAGGGTTACGTATTTGCTTTGCTATCGTGGCTGACAATGTGCGTTGTTGGCTGATAGGGTGAGGGACTCAAAAGGTTAAACACAGCTGATGTGTTTATTCATATTCATGCTCATGTCTTATGTCGCAGTGGGATGCTCTCCCCTTTGACAGCACGTCGCCGCAGCGCAGTGCCACCTACTTCTTTTTTTTCTTTTTATTTGTGACCTGCCAGCATGAAATCAGTCTTAACTAGCATTTCGGGCAATTAGAGATATACATATCACTGGAAAGAGTACATTCTGCTGATTATTTTGGTACTTGAATAAAGCTTATACTAAAAAAAAAATGTAGAAGTTATGTATGTTTAAAGTCATTCAGTTGTATGACGGCCATTTTGAGAAAACGGCCTCTAAAGTTTTTGTGTGCTCTCCTACACATTTTCTTTAAATTTCTTTATTTGGTGGCTTTGACCCAGTTTGTTTCTAATTTTAGCTGGCATTATCTGAAAGGTGCACCAAAGAGCTTTCCATCAGTATATTACATGTGCGGGTACTGTACAGGTTACGGTTCATAATAAGAGACAAAAATAGGTACTTTTGGTAGGAAATTGCGCTCTTTCTGCTGCGATCAATGCATTAAAATACCATTTTAAATTGATTAATAATGTTTTTTCAAGAAAAAAATCAATGAGGGATACAGTATAGTCTACAGAAATCAATTTTGAGAAAAATCAAAACACCCCAGATAGACCCTCAGTCACCTTTTCAGCTCCTAGTGCTGTTCGACTGACTGCAAGTTAAGACTGATTTCGTGGTGGGAGGTCACATTCATTTATTTTTTTTTTGGGATCATCGCACTCAGGGAGAATACCTTTGTCCTCACCTTTTTTTTTCGCCCCATTATTTTCTACGCCACTTTAATGGCCACAGAAGCTGGCACAGTTTTTATAATGCGATGATGATGATGTCGATGACGATGATAATCAGGATGCTATGGAATTCCGTCGAGGATTGAGACTGCGTGACAGGGCTGTACTCTACGCTTACTATCATAACATATCCTGGCGTCAACCAGGCCCGAGAGATACAGACACCTGCGGTGCTGGTCAGAAGATTTGAGCAACACCTTCAGTGACGCTTCCGTGAAGTGGATGAGACTCGACTGTGTGGTCCCAGTCTTCTCAATGAGCCCATAGCACGCCCAACTCTGGGTAGGAGTCGGTTAGAGCAGAACAATCCCACAATGACATAGTTTCGAAGGGACTGATGGGGATTCGAACCCACAACCTTCCCGTCTGTAGTCCGTTGCGTTGACCACTACACCACGGCCACTGGTCTGTGCCACCCATTTCTTTTATCAAGGCTTTAGAAAGGCAAAAAGGCTAACTAGCCTTCAAAGGGTAGGGACCTGCAACTGTGGCATTGGGGTCAACCTCCCTAAAAGGCGCACACATAGAGGAGGACGTAGGAAACAAACAAAAATTCCGGTCCTGACGTCACCATTCCACCTCGACAAGAACAGCCATCACCCCCAGCACCGGACTAAACCTAACATCAAGAGTCTAATTTCAATTCCATTGGTTTCACCTCCGAACCCAACAATTGTGAACAACCTGCACATCGCTTTGTTTAATGCTAGGTCTGTTGGGACTCCCAGTAAAAGAGCGGAGATCTCAACATTCATCACAGACAACAATATCGACATTCTTTTCATCACAGAAACCTGGCTAAAGCAACATGGCGACGAGGCTAAATGCTGTGATCTCACGCCTGTGGACTACACACTCGATTCATTTCCACGGCCTTCTCGAGCAGGGGGGCTGGCTTTTGTCTATAAGAACTCTCTCTCACATTATTCAACTACCACGGCAACTCTACCCTTCCACCACTCATCTTTTGAAGCAGCACGTTTCACCCTGAATCTACCATCCTGTTGTATACATTTTGTGTGTGTATACAGACCTCCACCCAGTCGGAAAAACAAACTTACTGATGCAATGTTCTTAAATGACTTTCCACAGTTGTTAGATTTTTGTAACAATCTCACTGGTGCTATTGTAATTCTGGGTGATATTAATGTACATTTTGATTCATCTGATAATTGTACTACTAGACTAAAAAGCATGTTGGACATGTTTAATCTCTCTCAATCAGTCCATGAGCCCACACACGAACGTGGTCACATTCTTGACTGGGTCATTTATCGACCTACTGACAACATAATAGACTCAACCAGTGTTACGCAATCCTTGGCGTCTGACCATTTCTGTGTAGTTAGTAGTCTATGTCTCCCCGTCCCATCCAACCCAGCAGTACGCAGACGGTCCCGTAATATACGTAAGATTGACAGATCTGCCTTTCAAGCAGATCTACACATGTCTATTTCTCCACATTCATGTCCAACTATTGATTCACTCAACAACACACTGTTAAGTCTACTAGATAAACACGCGCCTCTCCGTGATCACACAGTGCGCCGTGACAAACTAGAGCCTTGGTATCCACTTGTCAGCACTGAACTGCAAGCGGCAAAAACACACAAACGCAAAGCTGAGAGAGCATGGCTAAAAAATCCAATCACAATAACAAAATCCATTTTCAACTCAGCAAAAAGACAAGTCACTAACATAGTGTTAAAAGCCAAATCAGACTTCTATCACAACGAGATTGCCAACGCAAAGTCATCTAGGCATCTTTTCTCAGTTTGTAACAAACTACTGGGCCGTGATGGAGGCTCTCCATTACCAACAACCCTGCCTCCTACCAAACTCCCACATATTTTCAATGACTTTTTTGTTCAAAAAATAAAAACTATTCGTGATGATCTGGATCAAGCCTCATCTGTAGCAACACCATATGATTACCCTGACCAGATCACTACCTCCAGATTCACAGCATTTGAACCAATAAATGAGTCAGAATTGAAGAACATCATTTTGAAATCAAAACCCACTTCTTGTGCACTTGACCCTCTCCCCACACCATTATTTTGCGAGTTTTTGGATGATTTACTTCCAACTCTAACTAGCATTATCAACACTTCCTTGATCTCTGGGTCTTTTCCATCAGCCTTCAAAAGATCTGTTGTCAAACCCCTTCTAAAGAAAGCCACACTTGACCCCAACACGCTAAAAAATTATCGCCCAGTTTCAAATCTCTCATTCTTGTCAAAAGTCATGGAAAAGATCGTACTTAAACAGCTTCTCGCTTATCTAAATGAACATAAACTCATCAGTCCATCTCAGTCGGCATATCGACCCCATCACAGCACTGAAACTGCTCTTCTTAAAGTGACAAATGATATACTTCTTAGCCTTGACTCTCGAAACGTTTCTGTCTTGACACTGCTAGATCTCTCAGCTGCTTTTGATACCATTGACCATCATGTCCTCCTAAAGAGACTCCAGTTTGCTTTTGGCATCTCTGGTACAGTGCTAAAATGGTTCACATCCTATCTGTCTCACCGAACACAATCTGTTTCCATCAAAGACTGCTGTTCTGGATACAAAGATTTAACTTGTGGTGTTCCACAAGGATCTGTGCTTGGACCTGTTCTTTTCATCCTCTATACAAAACCTCTTGCAGACCTGATTAAGTCTCACTCAATCAATTCCCAATCATTTGCCGACGACACTCAGCTGTATGTCTCTGCTCCTCCAACCAACATGTCACCATCAGTATCTTCCTTAGAAAAATGTATTCTTGACATCAAATCCTGGATGCTTCAAAATAAACTCAAACTCAATGATGACAAAACTGAAGCATTATTTCTTCATTCATCATCAAAACATCCTTCTCATCAGCAGCCTAAGTCCATATCAGTTTGTGGCAATGATGTCACCTTTTCTCCATCTGCTCGTAATCTTGGCTTT
>JAPXFY010000019.1:679823-687323 GCA_030674185.1 Monoplex corrugatus
AATTGTTTCTAATTGTAAAGTGTGTGTGATGCTTTAAATTGTTTCTAATTGTAAAGTGTGTGTGATGCTTTAAATTGTTTCTAATTGTAAAGTGTGTGTGATGCTTTAAATTGTTTCTAATTGTAAAGTGTGTGTGATGCTTTAAATTGTTTCTAATCGTAAAGTGTGTGTGATGCTTTAAATTGTTTCTAATTGTAAAGTGTGTGTGATGCTTTAAATTGTTTCTAATTGTAAAGTGTGTGTGATGCTTTAAATTGTTTCTAATCGTAAAGTGTGTGTGATGCTTTAAATTGTTTCTAATTGTAAAGTGTGTGTGATGCTTTATTGTTTCTAATCGTAAAGTGTGTGTGATGCTTTAAATTGTTTCTAATTGTAAAGTGTGTGTGATGCTTTATATTGTTTCTAATGTAAAGTGTGTGTGATGCTTTAAATTGTTTCTAATTGTAAAGTGTGTGTGATGCTTTAAATTGTTTATAATTGTAAAGTGTGTGTGATGCTTTAAATTGTTTCTAATTGTAAAGTGTGTGTGATGCTTTAAATTGTTTCTAATTGTAAAGTGTGTGTGATGCTTTAAATTGTTTCTAATCGTAAAGTGTGTGTGATGCTTTAAATTGTTTCTAATTGTAAAGTGTGTGTGATGCTTTAAATTGTTTCTAATTGTAAAGTGTGTGTGATGCTTTAAATTGTTTCTAATCGTAAAGCATGTTGATGCGTTAGATTGTTTCTAATATGATAACATGAAATGTTGTTATCGTCCGAAATTGTCATTGAAGTAAACAGTCGTGATATATGATCTAAGTGGTTTTGAATGCGTAAGGCGTTAAGCTTGCTCTTGTTTGTGCTTCATTTCGTAAAACAGTGTGGTTATTATCTTCTACCTTCATATTAATTCCTGAAGGGTAATTGTTGCCAATTATTAATTCCCGAAGAGGTCATTGAGTGACATATAATCCTGAGGTACTGTGTGCCACATATTAATCGTGAAGGTAATTGAGTGCACATATTAATCCGTGATGGTAATTGGTGCTCACTTTATTAATCCCTGAATTGTAATTGGGTGCCACTTATTAATTACCTGAAGGGTAATTGGGTGTCACATTATTAATTCCGTGAAGGGTAATTGAGTGCCACATTATTAATTCCGTGAAGGGTAATTGAGTGCCACATTATTAATTCCGTGAAGGGTAATTGAGTGCCACATTATTAATTCCGTGAAGGGTAATTGAGTGCCACATTATTAATTCCCTGAATTGTAATTGGGTGCCACATTATTAATTACCTGAAGGGTAATTGAGTGTCACATTATTAATTCCAGTGAAGGGTAATTGAGTGCCACATTATTAATTCCGTGAAGGGTAATTGAGTGCCACATTATTAATTCGTGAAGGGTAATTGAGTGCCACATTATTAATTCCGTGAAGGGTAATTGTGTGCCACATTATTAATTCCGTGAAGGGTAATTGAGTGCTACATTTTTAAGTCTGTGAAGAGTCATTCGAGTGCCACACTAAGCAGCTGTTTACCATATTTTTTTCAGCTCTGTCGGTTGTGTGCCAAAGCCTGAGTTTCTGCGATTTGTTTCTCTGTTCCGCAGTGATTTTTTTCTTGTTCCTCTCGGTCTCCCTTCCTCTAGAATTCCTTGGAGGATTAGTTTAGCAAAGGTATTGGAACCTGTAACATGGCAACACCTACGCGTTTTTCCTTTTCTTTTACTGTTACTGTTATTGTTGTTTAAAGCCCAGTCGACCGTGTAGAGCCATATCAGGGCTATAACCGTTTCAATGCATGCACAATATTTCAACAGGAAGAAAAAGTGAAAAGAAAATTAAGCACACATATCAATGCATTGGCGCACATAATCTATGGACATGACCCTGGCGTTGACCACTCCGTCCAATTTCTCACACAGGGGATTTAAAAAACATACCTGAATACACATTGAAACTTAACTAAGGACACTAAAACATATATAAAATCTGGCCTAAATTTCCTAAAATTGCTTCCGCAATCTCACTTCCATTGAGTCAAATTGCGCTTAACACACGTACCCAATTATCAATCCTAAGAGAAAGTGTGTAAGACTTCATTGAACGCATATAGGTGAATGGACCAGCAAGGCAGGAAATGACAGGAAGAAATGACAGAAAGCAAAGGAACAAGGCAGAAACAAAGAGAATGACAGGAAAGAGGAAATGTCTAGCACAGAATTTCCAGAAAGTGGGGGATACTATTTATGAAGAAAATGTCGCTGTCTTTTTGTTACCCTTTCTCTGTCTCTCTCAGTTATTACTCTTTCTTGTTTATTTGTTCACATCCCCTTTATAATGGGCTATGGGCCTACAATATAAACTGCCAGATCTTGCTACTATCACCTCCATCGTATAAGCCTGATCAGGAAGTATCTCTCTGTCGAAACAACTGCAAAACTCGTTCTCTCCTTCATAATGTCTCTCATTGACTATTGCAATTCACTCCTGTCTGGTCTTCCTGCCTCCACCATTCACATCCTACAGCGCATTCAAAACAATGCTGTACGCCTTGTACTCAAAAAGAAAAAAGCTGACCACATATCTCCTCTCCTGGCACAACTTCACTGGCTCCCTGTATCAAAGCGCATACAGTACAAACTAGACACCATGTGCTACAAAAGCCTCAATAAAGCAGCCCCCGATTACCTGTCAAGCCTACTTGAGATCTATGTTCCCTCACGTACCCTCCGTTCTGCCTCCGATCCTCTGACTTTTCGCTTTCCACGCTCTAAGCTCAATACCTATGGTCCACGAGCCTTCTCTGTTTCTGGTCCGCTCTCCTGGAACAAACTTCCTCTCTCTGTCCGTCAGCAACCTACTTTTGTCTCCTTCAAGTCCGCTCTCAAAACTCACCTTTTCTCCTCTGCATAAAATCCTAACCTCACTCAACCCCCCTCTGCAGCCTGTCTCCGCTCGGAGGTGAATCACATTGTAATATATAATTGTATATGATATGCTCTCTATAATTTTCCATTGCTTTTATTCTTGCTTTTATTGCTTTTATTCTTTCTCCCCATTTATAGCCATGCGTGTGTGTGTGTGTGTGTGTGTGTGTGTGTGTGTGTGTGTGTGTGTGTGTGTGTGCGTGTGTGTGTGTGTGCGTGTGTGTGTGCGTGCGTACGTGCGTGCGTGCGTGCGTGTGTGTCTGTTTCAGCGCTTAGATTTGATTTTGTCGAGATTTTGCGCTATATAAATATTGTAATTATTATTATTATAAAGACACCTGATCATTTCTTTCCCTCTCTCTTTTTTCCCTCTTCTCTCCTTTTCTATCTCTCCACCTCCCCTTCCTTTCTCTCTCTCCTTACCCTCTCAATCCCCCCCCCCCCCTTTATCTTCTCTGCTTCTCCCTCATTTTCCCCCTTTCTCTCTCTCCCTCTCTCTCCCTCTCTCCCCTTGCTCTATCTTTCTCTCTCCCTCCCTCTTCTCTCTCTCTCTTTCGTATTGTTCTGATTGGACAGGCACTGCTGGTGTTCACACTGGCGATGTACGAGGCTCCAACGTACGGTGACTACACCTATGGCAGTGTGGCTGTTGCGATTGGATGGATGATTGCCATGGTGAGCTTTGTACCAATCCCTTTACATGCCATCTACCTGCTGTGTCGGACCAAGGGTACTCTTGTACAGGTAGGGTTGCCGTTCTTGTCTATTTAACCCTTTGACTTCCGTACCCTATCCACCAACTACAATTTTTTTTCTGTTTATTTAACGTGTTTTTATTCATTTTCAAGTACATTACATTTTTTTTTTTAAAATTTCAGTTCATATTGTTTATAGCCCAGCCGACTACTAGATCCATATCATGAAATGTGTACAATGTGTAATCAGCAGATATAATAAAGTGTAGAAAAACAAACATTCATTGTAATATATGTACATGTATATACACACACATATAAACACACATATGTCTATATAGATATACACATATACATACATACACACATCTATGTACACATTCATACACACATGTACACATACATGCACACGCATCTATCTATGTATGTATGTACACACACACACACACACACACACACACACACACATATATATATATATATATATATATATATATATATATATATATATATATATATATACACACACTACACACATACACACATATGTCTGTTGAACTGTAGCAGGTCTTCACCATAGGTTCATTTGCAAAAACTTAACTCTTTGACTCCAGAGACTATGGTTTTAAGTGCCTGTATTCATTTGATTAGTTTTAGACTTGATAGTTTGATTTACATAACTTTAAGTGCCTAATTCATCTGATTAGTTTCAAATTATGATTTTAAGTGCCTATATTCCTTTGATTAGTTTTAAACTTGATGCTTTGATTTACATAATTTCAAGTGCCTATATTCCTTTTTTTTATTTACATAATTTCAAGTGTGTATACTCCTTTGATTAGTTTTAAACTTGATAGTTTAATTTATTTAATTTCAAGTGCCTAGTATGATTTACATAATTGCAAGTGCCTAGTTTGATTTACATAATTTCAAGTGCCTAGTTTGATTTACATAATTTCAAGTGCCTAGTTTGATTTACATACTTTCAAGTGCCTATACTCTTTTGATTAGGTTTAAACTTGACAGTTTGACTTATTTAATTTTAAGTGCTTGTACATCTTTGATTAATCCAAAGCAAGTGCGAACGCCCGCGTTCAAACAAACAGGAACCAGAAAAACACGAAAACAGAATCAGAGCGCGTATCAAATTAAGTTGATTTCTGCAAAATCATAGCAACTGACAGTAATCTTTCCAGGTCAAGTAATATGAATGAGCTATGCCGAATTATTCACTCATCATCAGCATCATGTGCCCTGCGCATGGTGTTGTTAATTGATAAGGTATTTGTTGGTAAGAATGCTTTTCATCTTCTTGAATGCTGTTTTGGCTTGGCCAATTCTGCTGGTTATTTCTGATGTGCTTCTGCCGTCTGGTGAGATGACCGTTCCCAGATAGTTAAACTTATCAACTTGTTTCAAAGTATTATCAGATACGCGTTCCGATTCTATTTTCGTGTTTTTCTGGTTCCTCCTTTGATTAGTTTTAAACTTCACAGTTTAATTTCTTTAATTTTATTTTTGGTTCCTCCTTTGATTAGCTTTAAACTTCACAGTTTAATTTCTTTAATTTTATTTTGATTCCTCCTTTGATTAGTTTTAAACTTCACAGTTTAATTTCTTTAATTCTATTTTGGTTCCTCCTTTGATTAGTTTTTAAACTTCATAATTTGATTTTTTTTTTAAATGTTTTTTTTTTTTTTTATCTTATCGTGTGTGACTGCAGAGATTGAAGCAGACGACATCTCCAGATGACCAGTGGGGGCCCTCAGATCCCAAAAGACGTCGGTTGTATCGTCAACATATGCTGCAACGCGCGTCCCGCCATAGTTGTCTGGACATTATTCGTAACTAGGCGTACTGGGCATGTTTCACATCAACTGCATCACAAGTTTTTTCCCCTTTCCTTTTTAACCCTTTAACTCTTGCACCCTGTCCACCAGCATCCTGCATTGTTAACCACGTTACCAAACAAAAACTTAACCCTTTGACTTCCTCACCCTATCCACCAGCTTCCTGCTTCCTGAGAAAGTCAAAGGGTTAAGTTTTTGCAGTTGGTGGACAGGGTGCGGGAGTCAAAGGGTTAAACTGATAACTGTAATATCATCTTTATTACATTACTGAATTATATATTGTACAACAGAAAAAAAACTATATTATATATTATAAAAAATGTATTGTATGATGATATACTGTAGTGTAGTGTAGTGTAGTGTTAGTGTAGTGTAGTGTAGTGTCGTGTCGTGTAGTGTCGTGTAGTGTAGTGTAGTGTAGTGTAGTGTAGTGTAGTGTCGTGTCGTGTCGTGTCGTGTGTCGTGTCGTGTAATGTAGTGTAGTGTAGTGTAGTGTAGTGTAGTGTAGTGTAGTGTAGTGTAGTGTAGTGTAGTGTCGTGTGTGTCGTGTCGTGTCGTGTCGTGTCTTGTCGTGTGGTGTGGTGTGGTGTGTGTGGTGTGGTGTGGTGTGGTGTGGTGTGGTGTGGTGTGGTGTGGTGTAGTGTAGTGTAGTGTAGAGTAGTGTAGTGTAGAGGATGTCTCCAAGTGGATGAGTGAAAACAAGCTGAAGATGAATGATGATAAAACTGAGCTTATTGTTACTGGTACTAAGTCAAAGGTCAATCAGGTTACTCATGCCCCCATGTCTATCTCTGGTTGTGATGTATCTTTCTCACAAACTGTTAGAAACCTGGCTTCTATCTGGATGAAACACTGTCTATGGAAGCCCATGTCAAACAGTTGTGCCGTACTCTGTACTATCAGCTACGCAGAATTGGTAAGATTCGCTCCTTCCTTTCCACTGATGCTACCAACAAGCTTGCTGTCTCTTTCATACTATCTAGACTGGACTATTGTAACTCTCTATTCGCAGGTCTCCATGACAATCAACTCTCTAAACTTCAGCGCATACAGAACCACGCGGCTCGCCTTGTTCTCCGCAAGCCCAGGCGTGAGAGTGCAAAATCTCTGCTTAGAACACTTCATTGGCTCCCGGTAAAGGCTAGGATTCAATATAAAGTTGCCTGTCTCTGCTTTCAGTGTATCTATCACGAGAACATGCCATCCTATCTTGCCAACCTCCTGCAGGGTTACAAACCTTCTCGAACGCTCCGCTCTTCTGACACTTCACTGTTGACTGTTCCTCGCTTCTCTCTAGACACCTTTGGTAAAAAATCTTTCTCTGTCTTTGGCCCAAATGTATGGAACTCTCTACCACTGTCTCTCAGAAAAACTAAGTGTTTCTCAACCTTCAAACGGCACCTGAAAACCCATCTCTTTCAAACTCATCTAACCTGAAGAGCCTTAGTTTGCAAGTCTGTCATCAGACTAATCTCTCCTGCCTGTTAACAGTATTTTGTATAAGGGCCTATAGAGCAAGGTGTGTGTGTGCGTGCATGTGTGTATGTGTGTGTGTGTGTGTGGGGTGTGTGTGTGTGTGTGTGTGTGTGTGTGTGTGTGTGTGTGTGTGTGTGTGTGCTTGAGTGAGCATGTGTGTGTATCACTGTATGTGTACAGCTGAGGAAGGGATAGGGGAGAAATTGAGTGGGAAAGAGACTGAAATACTTTAAGAAACTTTTTCATATCTTTGTTTGTATGTAAATTGTGATGTATGATATGCGAATAGTTCATAATTTGTGAGGAATTTTGATTGTCAAGGTATTAATGCTGTAATACTGAAGTTGTAATGTTTTTCCTGTATATGGATTAGAATTTTTCTGTTTTTATCTTCATTCAAAATATTGATTATAATTTTATGTACAACTATTGCATGCATAAACACACACACACGCATGCAAACATAGCACACGCACACACACACACACACTCTCTCTCTCTCTCTCTCTCTCTCTCTCTCACACACACACACACACACATTCTTACAAACACACGCGCACAGCAA
>JAPXFY010000019.1:692323-717323 GCA_030674185.1 Monoplex corrugatus
GCCAACAATCTCCTCAATCCTTTCCAGTCAGCCTACCGCCAGTGCCATAGCACTGAAACTGCCCTACTACACATTCTCAACAATCTCCTCCTTGCAACTGATACTGGCAAAGTCTCTCTCCTCACACTCCTTGATCTGTCTGCAGCCTTTGATACCATTGATCATGGTATTCTCCTTTCTAGACTTCATCATACTTTTGGCATCTCTGACATTGCTCTGTCTTGGTTCACTTCATACCTATCCAACAGAAAACAAACCGTTCTCATCAATGGCACTTACTCTCAACCCGCATACCTGACCTGTGGTGTTCCACAAGGATCTGTCCTTGGCCCTGTTCTTTTCACTCTTTACACCTCCCCCCTGTCCACCATCATCAACTCCCATTCTATAAAACACCACTTCTATGCTGATGACACCCAACTTCAAGACAGTGACTCACCTGATAATATACAGCGCCTGTTGACTCGCACCACTGAGTGTTACTCGGACATTAAGAACTGGATGACACACAATAGACTTCAGCTTAATGACGACAAAACAGAAGCTATCCTCATTGGCACCCGTCAGAAACTTTCTCAGCTGCCTCCTCTTTCTCTCCCATTATGTAACACATCAGTCCCAATTTCTGATTCAGCTAAAAACCTTGGTGTCTGCATTGACTCTACCCTCTCCATGAACAACTTTGTTACTCAAACTGCCAGATCCTGCTACTATCATCTCCATCGTATAAGGCTGATCAGGAAGTATCTCTCTGTCGAAACAACTGCAAAACTCGTTCTCTCCTTCATAATGTCTCGCATTGACTATTGCAATTCACTCCTGTCTGGTCTTCCTGCCTCCACCATTCACATCCTACAGCGCATTCAAAACAATGCTGTACGCCTTGTACTCAAAAAGAAAAAAGCTGACCACATATCTCCTCTCCTGGCACAACTTCACTGGCTCCCTGTATCAAAGCGTATACAGTACAAACTAGACACCATGTGCTACAAAAGCCTCAATAACGCAGCCCCCGATTACCTGTCAAGCCTACTTGAGATCTATGTTCCCTCACGTACCCTCCGCTCTGCCTCCGATCCTCTGACTTTTCGCTTTCCACGCTCTAAGCTCAATACCTATGGTCCACGAGCCTTCTCTGTTTCTGGTCCACTCTCCTGGAACAAACTTCCTCTCTCAGTCCGTCAGCAACCTACTTTTGTCTCCTTCAAGTCCGCTCTCAAAACTCACCTTTTCTCCTCCGCATAAAATCCTAACCTCACTCAACCCCCCCCCCCTCTGCAGCCTGTCTCCGCTCGGAGGGAATCACATGGTTATAATATATAATTGTATATGATATGCTCTCTATAATTTTCCATTGGTTTTATTCTTGCTTTTATTGCTTTTATTCTTTCTCCCCATTTATAGCCATGCGTGTGTGTGTGTGTGTGTGTGTGTGTGTGTGTGTGTGTGTGTGTGTGTGTGTGTGCGTGCGTGTGTGTGCGTGCGTGCGTGCGTGGGTGCTTGCGTGTGTGTCTGCTTCAGCGCTTAGATTTGATTTTATCAAGATTTTGCGCTATATAAATATTGTAATTATTATTTATTTATGTATGTATGTGTGTATGTATGTATGTATGTATATATGTATGTATGTGTGTATGAATGTCTATATGTATGTATGTGTGTATGTATGCATGTATGTATGTGTGTATGTATGTATGTGTGTATGCATGAATGTATGTATGTATGTATGTGTGTATGCATGAATGTATGTATGTATGTATGTGTGTATGTATGTATGAATGTGTGTATGTATGTATGTATGTGTGTATGTATGTATGTATGTATGTATATGTGTCTGTATATATGTGTGTGTGTATGTATGTATGTATGTATATGTGTCTGTATGTATGTGTGTATGTATGTATGTATGTGTATGTATGTATGTATGTATGTATGTATGTGTGTATGTATGTATGTGTGTATGTATGTATGTATTATGTATGTATGTATGAATGTATGTATGTACGTACGTACATAAGTATGTATGTATCTATGTACGTAGGTACATATGTATGTACATATGTATGTATGTATGCATGCATGTATGTATGTATGTATGCATGCATGCATGTATGTATGTATGAGTGTATGTATGCATATATGTATGTATGTATGAGTGTATGTATGCATGCATGTATGTATGTATGAGTGTATGTATGAACGTACGTATGTATGTATGTATGTATGTATATATGTATGTATGTATGTATGCATGCATGCATGCATGCATGTATGTATGTATGTATGTATGTATGTATGTATGTATGTATGTATGTATGTATGTACGTATGTATGCATGCATGTATGTATGTATGTATGTATGTATGTATGTACGTACACATGTATGTATGTATGTATGTATGCATATCTGTATGTATGTATGTATATATGTATGTATGTATGTATGTATGTGTATAAACGCTGTGTCTGCGCGCACGTGCTCGGGTGTGTGAGTGTGAACTATCTAAACAATGATATTTATTGCACGAAGACAAATGTAAATATGGAAACCGTACACACATATGATGTAATAACCAACACAGATATGATGTAATAACCAACACACATATGATGTAATAACCAACACAGTAATAACCAACACACATATGATGTAATAACAAACACACATATGATGTAATAACCAACACTCGTATGATGTAATAACCAACACAGATATGATGTAATAACCAACACACATATGATGTAATAACCAACACTCGTATGATGTAATAATCAACACAGACATGATGTAATAACCAACACAGACATGATGTAACAACCAACACAAATATGATGTAATAACCAACACAGATATGATGTAATAACCAACACAGACATGATGCAACAACCAACACAGATATGATGTAATAACCAACACAGATATGATGTAACAACCAACACAGACATGATGTAATAACCAACACAGATATGATGTAACAACCAACACAGACATGATGTAACAACCAACACAGACATGATATAACAACCAACACAGACATGATGTAACAACTAACACAGACATGATGTAATAATCAACACAGACATGATGTAACAACCAACACAGACATGATGTAACAACCAACACAGACATGATGTAACAACCAACACAGACATGATATAACAATCAACACAGACATGATGTAATAACCAACACAGACATGATGTAACAACCAACACAGACATGATGTAACAACCAACACACATATGATGTAACAACCAACACAGACATGATGTAACAACCAACACAGACATGATGTAATAACCAACACAGACATGATGTAATAACCAACACAGACATGATGTAATAACCAACACAGACATGATGTAACAACCAACACATATATGATGTAACAACCAACACAGACATGATGTAATAACCAACACAGACATGATGTAACAACCAACACAGATATGATGTAACAACCAACACAGATATGATGTAACAACCAACACATATATGATGTAATAACCAACACATATATGATGTAACAACCAACACAGACATGATGTAACAACCAACACAGATATGATGTAATAACCAACACAGATATGATGTAATAACCAACACAGATATGATGTAATAACCAACACAGACATGATGTAACAACCAACACAGACATGATGTAACAACCAACACAGACATGATGTAACAACCAACACAGACATGATGTAACAACCAACACATATATGATGTAACAACCAACACAGACATGATGTAACAACCAACACAGACATGATGTAACAACCAACACAGATATGATGTAACAACCAACACAGACATGATGTAATAACCAACACAGACATGATGTAACAACCAACACAGATATGATGTAACAACCAACACAGACATGATGTAATAACCAACACAGATATGATGTAACAACCAACACAGATATGATGTAACAACCAACACAGATATGATGTAATAACCAACACAGACATGATGTAACAACCAACACAGATATGATGTAATAACCAACACAGATATGATGTAACACCAACACAGATATGATGTAATAATCAACACAGACATGATGTAATAACCAACACAGACATGATGTAATAACCAACACAGACATGATGTAACAACCAACACAGATATGTTGTAACAACCAACACACATATGATGTAACAACCAACACAGATATGATGTAACAACCAACAGATCATGATGTAATAACCAACACAGACATGATGTAATAACCAACACAGACATGATGTAACAACCAACACAGATATGATATAACAACCAACACAGACATGATGTAATAACCAACACAGATATGATGTAACAACCAACACAGACATGATGTAACAACCAACACAGACATGACGTAATAACCAACACAGACATGATGTAACAACCAACACAGACATGACGTAATAACCAACACAGACATGATGTAATAATCAACACAGACATGATGTAATAATCAACACAGACATGATGTAATAACCAACACAGACATGATGTAATAACCAACACAGATATGATGTAACAACCAACACAGACATGATGTAATAATCAACACAGATATGATGTAATAATCAACACAGACATGATGTAATAACCAACACAGATATGATGTAATAATCAACACAGACATGATGTAACAACCAACACAGACATGATGTAACAACCAACACAGATATGATGTAATAACCAACACAGACATGATGTAACAACCAACACAGATATGATGTATTAACCAACACAGATATGATGTAATAACCAACACAGATATGATGTAATAACCAACACAGATATGATATAACAACCAACACAGATATGATGTAATAATCAACACAGACATGATGTAATAACCAACACAGACATGATGTAATAACCAACACAGACATGATGTAACAACCAACACAGATATGATGTAATAACCAACACAGACATGATGTAACAACCAACACAGACATGATGTAATAATCAACACACATATGATGTAATAATCAACACAGACATGATGTAACAACCAACACAGACATGATGTAACAATCAACACAGATATGATGTAATAATCAACACAGACATGATGTAATAATCAACACAGACATGATGTAACAACCAACACAGATATGATGTAACAACCAACACATATATGATGTAATAACCAACACAGATATGATGTAACAACCAACACAGACATGATGTAACAACCAACACAGACATGATGTAACAACCAACACAGATATGATGTAACAACCAACACAGACATGATGTAACAACCAACACAGATATGATGTAACAACCAACACAGATATGATGTAATAACCAACACAGATATGATGTAACAACCAACACAGATATGATGTAACAACCAACACAGACATGATGTAACAACCAACACAGATATGATGTAACAACCAACACAGATATAATGTAATAACCAACACAGATATGATGTAACAACCAACACAGACATGATGTAATAACCAACACAGATATGATGTAACAACCAACACAGATATAATGTAATAACCAACACAGATATGATGTAACAACCAACACAGGCATGATGTAACAACCAACACAGATATGATGTAACAACCAACACAGACATGATGTAACAACCATCACAGATATAATGTAATAACCAACACAGACATGATGTAACAACCAACACAGATATGATGTAACAACCAACACAGATATGATGTAATAACCAACACAGATATAATAATAATAATAATAATAAATGGTTATTTATGAGCGCTTTCCACTTGCACAAAGCGCTTTACAACAACAATAAAAAGTGAAACAAGCACACGAACTCACACACACACACCAACACACACACAAACACGCACAGACACACACACACAAACCACACACACACGCACGCACGCACGCACACAAACACACACGCGCACGCATTCACACCCAAAAACACGCACATCAAGAATACAGAGCGGCAGAAAGAGGGTCTACAAGAAATGTTGCTGGAAGAGAAAAGTCTTCAGACTAGTTTTAAAGGAGGGAAATGAAGGGCTGTGACGGAGATTGTGAGGCAAGGAGTTCCACATCTGCACAGCAGATGATGAAAAAGCTCGACCACCATGCCTCTCTCGTTTATATTTTGGAACGCGGAATGTTCTATCATCGGTAGCAGAGCGAAGAGATCTGGGTGGTACATAGATCGTAAAGATGTCAGAAAGGTATTTAGGCGCAGTGCCAATTATGACTTGGTAGCAGAGACAAGAAGCTTTGTATTTGATTCTTTGTTCAATAGGTAACCAGTGTAACTCTCGTAGAAGGGGTGTACAATGTGCCGATCTTTTTGCTTTGCACACTATTTTGGCTGCTGAGTTCTGTACTTGTTGTAGTGGTCTGATCAGGGTATGTGGAGAACCGACAAGAAGAGAATTGCAGTAGTCTAGTCTAGATAGTACACAAGAACTGACAAGTGTTTTTGTTGCATCAACTGTGAGGTAGCGACGTATAGAGCTGATGCGTCTGAGTTCATGGTATGATGTAACAACCAACACAGATATGATGTAATAACCAACACAAATATGATGTAATAACCAACACAGATATGATGTAATAACCAACACAGATATAATGTAACAACCAACACAGATATGATGTAATAACCAACACAGACATGATGTAATAACCAACACAGACATGATGTAATAACCAACACAGATATGATGTAATAACCAACACAGATATAATGTAACAACCAACACAGATATGATGTAATAACCAACACACATGTTGTAATAACCAACACACATATGATGTAATAACCAACACACATGTTGTAATAACCAACACAGATATGATGTAACAACCAACACAGACATGATGTAATAACCAACACAGATATGTAATAACCAACACAGATATGATGTAATAACCAACACAGATATGATGTAATAACGAACACAGATATGATGTAATAACCAACACAGATACGATGTAATAACCAACACATATATGTAATAACCAACACAGATACGACGTAATAACCAACACACATATGTAATAACCAACACACATATAATAATAATAATAATGGCTTCTTATATAGCGCTTAATCAAAATAAGTGCTTTACAAAAAAATACTGCATTCACCTCTCCTACACACACAACCACACACCTCACAAACAACTACGAATACCACCACTACAGAAACCAACAAATCCTACGAGCACAACACTCACTCATCTCAAGCATTGCTACAAAACCAAATCACACAACGTTCAATTATACAACAAACACATGCAATAGAAAACACATCCTGAAACAGTATGTCAAAACAAGGCTTAGACGGCTATGACATAGGTGGTACCCCTACGCAGCATTGACTAGTTGTGAGAAAATAGATGGGTTTTAAGTTTAGACTTGAAAGAAGAGAAATAATCTGAATGTCTGAGAGAGTCTGGCAGTCTGTTCCACATCGATGGAGCTTGAAAAGAGAAAGACCTTTCACCAGTAGTAGTTCTGAAGCGAGTCATTCGTAGAAGACGGTCGTCTGCAGAGGAGCGTAGTTGTCGAGAGGGAGTATAGATTTGAAGGAGATCCGAGAGATAAGAAGGTCCATTTTCAAAGAGAGAAGAGAAAGTGAGAGATGAGATTTTGTACGAGATACGGTTTGAGACAGAAAACCAGTGAAGAGAGTGAAGTAGTGGGGAAATGTGATCATATTTACCTGCTCTACAGACATATGTAATAACCAACACACATATATAATAACCAACACAGATATGATGTAATAATCAACACAGACATGATGTAATAACCAACACAGACATGATGTAATAACCAACACAGATAAGATGTAATAACCAACACAGATATGATGTAATAATCAACACAAATATGATGTAACAACCAACACAGACATGATGTAATAACCAACACAGATAAGATGTAATAACCAACACAGATATGATGTAATAACCAACACACATATGATGTAATAACCAACACAGATATGATGTAATAACCAACATAGATATAATGTAACAACCAACACAGATATGATGTAATAACCACCACAGATATGTAATAACCAACACAGATATGATGTAATAACCAACACACATATGATGTAATAATCAACACAGATATGATGTAATAACCAACACTCATATGTAATAACCAACACAGATATGATGTAATAATCAACACAGATATGATGTAATAACCAACACAGATATGATGTAATAACCAACACAGATATGATGTAATAACCAACACAGATATGATGTAATAACCAACACAGATATGATGTAATAACCAACACAGAGTATGATGTAACAACCAACACAGATATGATGTAATAACCAACACAGATATGTAATAACCAACACAGATATGATGTAATATTCAACACAGATATGATGTAATAACCAACACACATATGTAATAACCAACACAGATATGATGTAATAATCAAAACAGATATGATGTAATAACCAACACAGATATGATGTAATAACCAACACAGATATGATGTAATAACCAACACACATATGTAATAACCAACACACATATGATGTAATAATCAACACAGATATGATGTAATAACCAACACACATATGATGTAATGACCAACACAGATATGATGTAATAACCAACACAGATATGATGTAATAACCAACACACATATGTAATAACCAACACAGATATAATGTAACAACCAACACAGATGTGATGTAATAACCAAAACAGATATGATGTAATAATCAACACACATATGGTGTAATAACCAACACAGATATGATGTAACAACCAACACATATGATGTAATAATCAACACACATATGATGTAATAACCAACACAGATATGATGTAATAATCAACACAGATACGATGTAATAACCAACACAGACATGATGTAATAACCAACACAGATACGATGTAATAACCAACACACATATGATGTAATAACCAACACACATATGATGTAATAATCAACACAGATATGATGTAATAACCAACACAGACATGATGTAATAACCAACACAGATACGATGTAATAACCAACACACATATGATGTAATAATCAACACAAATATGATGTAATAACCAACACAGATATGATGTAATGATCAACACAGATATGATGTAATAATCAACACAGATATGATGTAATAATCAACACAGATATGATGTAATAACCAACACAGATATGGTGTAATAATCAACACAGATATGATGTAATAATCAACACAGATATGATGTAATATCCAACACAGATATGATGTAATAACCAACACAGATATGCAATAACCAACACAGATATGATGTAATAACCAACACAGATATGATGTAATAACCAACACAGATACGATTTAATAACCAACACAGATACGATGTAATAACCAAAACTGATATGATGTAATAACCAACACACATATGATGTAATAACCAACACTCGTATGATGTAATAACCAACACACATATGATGTAATAACCAACACAAATATGATGTAATAACCAACACAGATATGATGTAATAACCAACACAGATATAATGTAACAACCAACACAGATATGATGTAATAATCAACACAGATATGATGTAATAACCAACACAGATATGATGTAATCATCAACACAGATATGATGTAATAACCAACACAGATATGATGTAATAACCAACACAGATATGATGTAATAACCAACACAGATATGATGTAATAATCAACACAGATATGATGTAACAACCAACACAGATATGATGTAATAACCAACACAGATATGATGTAATAATCAACACAGATATGATGTAATAACCAACACAGATATGATGTAATAACCAACACAGATATGATGTAATAATCAACACAGATATGATGTAATAACGAACACAGATATGATGTAATAACCAACACAGATACGATGTAATAACCAACACATATATGTAATAACCAACACAGATACGACGTAATAACCAACACACATATGTAATAACCAACACACATATAATAATAATAATAATGGCTTCTTATATAGCGCTTAATCAAAATAAGTGCTTTACAAAAAAATACTGCATTCACCTCTCCTACACACACAACCACACACCTCACAAACAACTACGAATACCACCACTACAGAAACCAACAAATCCTACGAGCACAACACTCACTCATCTCAAGCATTGCTACAAAACCAAATCACACAACGTTCAATTATACAACAAACACATGCAATAGAAAACACATCCTGAAACAGTATGTCAAAACAAGGCTTAGACGGCTATGACATAGGTGGTACCCCTACGCAGCATTGACTAGTTGTGAGAAAATAGATGGGTTTTAAGTTTAGACTTGAAAGAAGAGAAATAATCTGAATGTCTGAGAGAGTCTGGCAGTCTGTTCCACATCGATGGAGCTTGAAAAGAGAAAGACCTTTCACCAGTAGTAGTTCTGAAGCGAGTCATTCGTAGAAGACGGTCGTCTGCAGAGGAGCGTAGTTGTCGAGAGGGAGTATAGATTTGAAGGAGATCCGAGAGATAAGAAGGTCCATTTTCAAAGAGAGAAGAGAAAGTGAGAGATGAGATTTTGTACGAGATACGGTTTGAGACAGAAAACCAGTGAAGAGAGTGAAGTAGTGGGGAAATGTGATCATATTTACCTGCTCTACAGACATATGTAATAACCAACACACATATATAATAACCAACACAGATATGATGTAATAATCAACACAGACATGATGTAATAACCAACACAGACATGATGTAATAACCAACACAGATAAGATGTAATAACCAACACAGATATGATGTAATAATCACACAAAATATGATGTAACAACCAACACAGACATGATGTAATAACCAACACAGATAAGATGTAATAACCAACACAGATATGATGTAATAGCCAACACACATATGATGTAATAACCAACACAGATATGATGTAATAACCAACATAGATATAATGTAACAACCAACACAGATATGATGTAATAACCACCACAGATATGTAATAACCAACACAGATATGATGTAATAATCAACACAGATATGATGTAATAACCAACACTCATATGTAATAACCAACACAGATATGATGTAATAATCAACACAGATATGATGTAATAACCAACACAGATATGATGTAATAACCAACACAGATATGATGTAATAACCAACACAGATATGATGTAATAACCAACACAGATATGATGTAATAACCAACACAGAGTATGATGTAACAACCAACACAGATATGATGTAATAACCAACACAGATATGTAATAACCAACACAGATATGATGTAATAATCAACACAGATATGATGTAATAACCAACACAGATATGATGTAATAACCAACACAGATATGATGTAATAACCAACACAGATATGATGTAATAACCAACACAGATATGATGTAATAACCAACACAGAGTATGATGTAACAACCAACACAGATATGATGTAATAACCAACACAGATATGTAATAACCAACACAGATATGATGTAATATTCAACACAGATATGATGTAATAACCAACACACATATGTAATAACCAACACAGATATGATGTAATAATCAAAACAGATATGATGTAATAACCAACACAGATATGATGTAATAACCAACACAGATATGATGTAATAACCAACACACATATGTAATAACCAACACACATATGATGTAATAATCAACACAGATATGATGTAATAACCAACACACATATGATGTAATGACCAACACAGATATGATGTAATAACCAACACAGATATGATGTAATAACCAACACACATATGTAATAACCAACACAGATATAATGTAACAACCAACACAGATGTGATGTAATAACCAAAACAGATATGATGTAATAATCAACACACATATGGTGTAATAACCAACACAGATATGATGTAACAACCAACACATATGATGTAATAATCAACACACATATGATGTAATAACCAACACAGATATGATGTAATAATCAACACAGATACGATGTAATAACCAACACAGACATGATGTAATAACCAACACAGATACGATGTAATAACCAACACACATATGATGTAATAACCAACACACATATGATGTAATAATCAACACAGATATGATGTAATAACCAACACAGACATGATGTAATAACCAACACAGATACGATGTAATAACCAACACACATATGATGTAATAATCAACACACATATGATGTAATAACCAACACAGATATGATGTAATATCAACACAGATATGATGTAATAATCAACACAGATATGATGTAATAATCACACAGAATGATGTAATAACCAACACAGATATGGTGTAATAATCAACACAGATATGATGTAATAATCAACACAGATATGATGTAATAATCAACACAGACATGATGTAATAATCAACACATATGATGTAATAATCAACACAGACATGATGTAATAACCAACAAGATATGATGTAATAACCAACACAGATATGATGTAATAACCAACACAGATACGATGTAATAACCAACACATATGATGTAATAACCAACACAGATATGATGTAATAACCAACACAGATATGATGTAATAACCAACACAGATATGATGTAATAACCAACACAGATACGATGTAATAACCAACACACATATGATGTAATAATCAACACACATGTGATGTAATAACCAACACAGATATGCAATAACCAACACAGATATGATGTAATAACCAACACACATATGATGTAATAACCAACACAGATATGCAATAACCAACACAGATATGATGTAATAATCAACACAGATATGATGTAATAACCAACACAAATACGATGTAACAACCAACACAGATATGATGTAATAACCAACACAGACATGATGTAATAACCAACACAGATATGATGTAATAACCAACACAGACATGATGTAATAACCAACACAGATATGCTGTAATAACAAACACAGATATCATGTAATAACCAACACAGATATGATGTAATAATCAACACAGATATGATGTAATAACCAACACTCATATGTAATAACCAACACAGATATGATGTAATAATCAACACAGATATGTTAATAACCAAAACAGATATGATGTAATAACCAACACACATATGTAATAACCAACACATATATGATGTAATAAACAACACAGATATGATGTAATAACCAACACAGATATGATGTAATAACCAACACTCATATGTAATAACCAACACATATATGATGTAATAACCAACACACATATGATGTAATAACCAACACAGATATGATAACAACAACACAGATATGATGTAACAACCAACACAGATATGATGTAATAACCAACACAGATATGATGTAATAATCAACACAGATATGATGTAACAACCAACACAGATATGATGTAACAACCAACACAGATATGATGTAACAACCAACAGAGATATGATGTAATAACCAACACAGATACGATGTAATAACCAACACAGATACGATGTAATAACCAACACAATATGATGTAATATCCAACACAGATATGATGTATTAACCAACACAGATATGCAATAACCAACACAGATATGATGTAATAACCAACACAGATATGATGTAATAACCAACACAGATACGATTTAATAACCAACACAGATACGATGTAATAACCAAAACTGATATGATGTAATAACCAACACACATATGATGTAATAACCAACACTCGTATGATGTAATAACCAACACACATATGATGTAATAACCAACACAAATATGATGTAATAACCAACACAGATATGATGTAATAACCAACACAGATATAATGTAACAACCAACACAGATATGATGTAATAATCAACACAGATATGATGTAATAACCAACACAGATATGATGTAATCATCAACACAGATATGATGTAATAACCAACACAGATATGATGTAATAACCAACACAGATATGATGTAATAACCAACACAGATATGATGTAATAATCAACACAGATATGATGTAACAACCAACACAGATATGATGTAATAACCAACACAGATATGATGTAATAATCAACACAGATATGATGTAATAACCAACACAGATATGATGTAATAACCAACACAGATATGATGTAATAATCAACACAGATATGATGTAATAACGAACACAGATATGATGTAATAACCAACACAGATACGATGTAATAACCAACACATATATGTAATAACCAACACAGATACGACGTAATAACCAACACACATATGTAATAACCAACACACATATAATAATAATAATAATGGCTTCTTATATAACGCTTAATCAAAATAAGTGCTTTACAAAAAAATACTGCATTCACCTCTCCTACACACACAACCACACACCTCACAAACAACTACGAATACCACCACTACAGAAACCAACAAATCCTACGAGCACAACACTCACTCATCTCAAGCATTGCTACAAAACCAAATCACACAACGTTCAATTATACAACAAACACATGCAATAGAAAACACATCCTGAAACAGTATGTCAAAACAAGGCTTAGACGGCTATGACATAGGTGGTACCCCTACGCAGCATTGACTAGTTGTGAGAAAATAGATGGGTTTTAAGTTTAGACTTGAAAGAAGAGAAATAATCTGAATGTCTGAGAGAGTCTGGCAGTCTGTTCCACATCGATGGAGCTTGAAAAGAGAAAGACCTTTCACCAGTAGTAGTTCTGAAGCGAGTCATTCGTAGAAGACGGTCGTCTGCAGAGGAGCGTAGTTGTCGAGAGGGAGTATAGATTTGAAGGAGATCCGAGAGATAAGAAGGTCCATTTTCAAAGAGAGAAGAGAAAGTGAGAGATGAGATTTTGTACGAGATACGGTTTGAGACAGAAAACCAGTGAAGAGAGTGAAGTAGTGGGGAAATGTGATCATATTTACCTGCTCTACAGACATATGTAATAACCAACACACATATATAATAACAAACACAGATATGATGTAATAATCAACACAGACATGATGTAATAACCAACACAGACATGATGTAATAACCAACACAGATAAGATGTAATAACCAAAACAGATATGATGTAATAATCAACACAAATATGATGTAACAACCAACACAGACATGATGTAATAACCAACACAGATAAGATGTAATAACCAACACAGATATGATGTAATAGCCAACACACATATGATGTAATAACCAACACAGATATGATGTAATAACCAACATAGATATAATGTAACAACCAACACAGATATGATGTAATAACCACCACAGATATGTAATAACCAACACAGATATGATGTAATAATCAACACAGATATGATGTAATAACCAACACTCATATGTAATAACCAACACAGATATGATGTAATAATCAACACAGATATGATGTAATAACCAACACAGATATGATGTAATAACCAACACAGATATGATGTAATAACCAACACAGATATGATGTAATAACCAACACAGATATGATGTAATAACCAACACAGAGTATGATGTAACAACCAACACAGATATGATGTAATAACCAACACAGATATGTAATAACCAACACAGATATGATGTAATAATCAACACAGATATGATGTAATAACCAACACACATATGTAATAACCAACACAGATATGATGTAATAATCAAAACAGATATGATGTAATAACCAACACAGATATGATGTAATAACCAACACAGATATGATGTAATAACCAACACACATATGTAATAACCAACACACATATGATGTAATAATCAACACAGATATGATGTAATAACCAACACACATATGATGTAATGACCAACACAGATATGATGTAATAACCAACACAGATATGATGTAATAACCAACAAACATATGTAATAACCAACACAGATATAATGTAACAACCAACACAGATGTGATGTAATAACCAAAACAGATATGATGCAATAATCAACACACATATGGTGTAATAACCAACACAGATATGATGTAACAACCAACACATATGATGTAATAATCAACACACATATGATGTAATAACCAACACAGATATGATGTAATAATCAACACAGATACGATGTAATAACCAACACAGACATGATGTAATAACCAACACAGATACGATGTAATAACCAACACACATATGATGTAATAACCAACACACATATGATGTAATAATCAACACACGATATGATGTAATAACCAACACAGATATGATGTAATAACCAACACAGATACGATGTAATAACCAACACACATATGATGTAATAATCAACACACATGTGATGTAATAACCAACACAGATATGCAATAACCAACACAGATATGATGTAATAACCAACACACATATGATGTAATAACCAACACAGATATGCAATAACCAACACAGATATGATGTAATAATCAACACAGATATGATGTAATAACCAACACAAATACGATGTAACAACCAACACAGATATGATGTAATAACCAACACAGACATGATGTAATAACCAACACAGATATGATGTAATAACCAACACAGACATGATGTAATAACCAACACAGATATGATGTAATAACAAACACAGATATGATGTAATAACCAACACAGATATGATGTAATAATCAACACAGATATGATGTAATAACCAACACTCATATGTAATAACCAACACAGATATGATGTAATAATCAACACAGATATGTAATAACCAAAACAGATATGATGTAATAACCAACACACATATGTAATAACCAACACATATATGATGTAATAAACAACACAGATATGATGTAATAACCAACACAGATATGATGTAATAACCAACACTCATATGTAATAACCAACACATATATGATGTAATAACCAACACACCTATGATGTAATAACCAACACAGATATGATGTAACAACCAACAACAGATATGATGTAATAACCAACACAGATATGATGCAATAACCAACACAGATATGATGTAATAATCAACACAGATATGATGTAATAACCAACACAGATATGATGTAATCATCAACACAGATATGATGTAACAACCAACACAGATATGATGTAACAACCAACACAGATATGATGTAACAACCAACACAGATATGATGTAATAACCAACACAGATATGATGTAATAATCAACACAGATATGATGTAACAACCAACACAGATATGATGTAACAACCAACACAGATATGATGTAACAACCAACAGAGATATGATGTAACAACCAACACAGATATGATGTAATAACCAACACAGATATGATGTAATAACCCAACACATATACGATGTAATAACCAACACAGATACGATGTAATAACCAACACACATATGATGTAATAACCAACACACATATGATGTAATAACCAACACAGACATGATGTAATAACCAAGACAGACATGATGTAATAACCAACACAGATATGATGTAATAACCAACACAGATATGTAATAACCAACACAGATACGATGTAATAACCAACACAAATATCATGTAATAACCAACACAGATATGTAATAACCAACACAACATACGAAGTAATAACCAACACAGATATGATGTAATAACCAACACAGATTATGATGTCACAACCAACACAATATGATGTAATAACCAACACAGATATGATGTAATAACCAACACAGATATGATGTCAAACCAACACAAATATGATGTAATAACCAACACAGATATGATGTAATAACCAACACATATATGATGTAATAACCAACACATATATGATGGAATAACCAACACAGAATCATGTAATAACCAACACAGATATGATGTAATAACGAACACAGATATGATGTAATAACGAACACAGATATGATGTAATAACCAACACAGATATGTAATAACCAACACAGATATGATGAAGTAACCAACACAGATATGTAATAACCAACACAGATATGATGTAATAACCAACACAGATATGATGTAATATCCAACACAGAAATGTGTAATAACTAACACAGATATGATGTAATAACCAACACAGATATGATGTAAAACCAACACAGATATGATGTAATAACCAACACAGACATGATGTAATAACCAACACAGATATGATGTAATAACCAACACAGACATGATGCAATAACCAACACAGATATGATGTAATAACCAACACAGATATGATGTAATAACCAACACAGATATGATGTACAACCAACACAGATATGATGTAATAACCAACACAGACATGATGTAATAACCAACACAGATATGATGTAATAACCAACACAGACATGATGTAATAACCAACACAGATATGATGTAATAACCAACACAGATATGATGTAATAACCAACACAGATATGATGTAATAACCAACACAGACATGATGTAATAACCAACACAGACATGATGTAATAACCAAAACAGATATGATGTAATAACCAACACAGATATGATGTAATAACCAACACAGACATGATGTAATAACCAACACAGACATGATGTAATAACCAACACATATATGATGTAATAACCAACACACATATGATGTAATAACCAACACAGACATGATGTAATAACAAACACATATATGATGTAATAACCAACACAGATATGATGTAATAACCAACACAGACATGATGTAATAACCAACACAGATATGATGTAATAACCAACACAGATATAATGTAACAACCAACACAGATATGATGTAATAACCAACACACATGTTGTAATAACCAACACACATATGATGTAATAACCATTACACACATGTTGTAATAATCAGCACAGATATGATGTAACAACCAACACAGACATGATGTAATAACCAACACAGATATGTAATAACCAACACAGATCATCATCATCATCATCATTCTCCTGCCCGTGATGGGCGTAGAGGAGAGATGAGAGACACTCTTGAAGCCAGCCGTCGCCAACCGGTCCTATCCTCCGCCTGTCGCACCAGCGTGGGGCCATCCAACCTGGTCCATTCTTTGATGTTGTCCATCCAGCATTTGGCTTGTCGTCCTCTTCGTCTGCCGCCTCCCAGTGTACCCTGGAGGACCGTTTTTGGGCAGTGAGTTGTGGCGTGTGACATGCCCGAACCACGACAGCTTCCTGTTCTTGACTGTTGCCAGGAGGGGTTCTTGTGGGCCTGCGAGTGTTGTTATTTGGCTCCACACAAAGTCGTTTGTCTTCCGATCTTGCCAAGAGATCCCGAGCAAGCGCCTGAAGCATTTAGTTTCAAACGTCTGGATTCTCTTGGTGGTCTCTGCTGTCATGGTCCAGCTCTCGCATCCATACAGCAGGATGGGGAGCACCAGGGACTTGTACAGCTTCATCTTCGATGGAAAGCCGATCTCTCTGCTCTTCCAGATCTTGTTTAGCTTTACCATTGCTGCTGTTGCGATCGCTAGTCTGGTCTTGATTTCTGTTGTAGAGCGACCGTCTTTGGTGAGAGTGGCGCCAAGGTATTTGAAAGCGTCCACTTCTTCAAGCTGTTGCCCGTTCATGTAGATTTCAGCATGGGTGTTGGTTGTGCTGTTGACCAGGACTTTGCTTTTTTCTGTGCTCACTTCCATTCCGTGTGCACCTGCACTTTCTTCCAGTCTCATGGTCAGGTCTTGTAGTTCTTCGTTGCTGCCTCCCATCAGGTCGATGTCATCTGCGAACCTCAGGTTGTTGATGGTTCTTCCTCCGATGGAGACAGTGGAGTGGAAGTCATGGAGGGCTTCACGCATGATGTTCTCCAGGAAGAGATTGAACAGCACGGGAGAGAGTAGGCAGCCTTGACGGACTCCAACTGTGGTCTTGAAGTAGTCCCCTATCTGGTTGTTGAGGAGAACTGCGCTGCTGGCAGTGTTATACAGCGCCTGGATGGTTTGGACGAGACCTTCCTCTATGCCAAACTTTCTTAGCACCTGCCACAAACCCTTATGCCACACCCTGTCGAATGCTTTTTTAAAGTCTATGAAGTTGTGGAACAGGTCTCTCTGATGCTGCAGATGTTTCTCCATCATTATCCGGCAGGTGAAGATCTGTTCTACTGTGCTTCTGCCCGCCCTAAATCCAGCTTGTTCTTCCGCAAGGTGTTCTTCCGCTTCTTTCTTCAGTCGATTCAATATGACTCTGAGCATGATCTTGCTGGTGTGGCTAATGAGACTTATTGTTCTGTAGTTCTGGCATTGGCCCATATTTCCCTTTTTGGGCAGGGGGATGATGAGTGATTGAGTCCATTCTGTGGGCCACTGTTTTGTCTCCCAGATCTTCTGACAAATCGATGTTACACGAGTGACCAAATCATTCCCTCCATGTTTGAGCAGCTCTGCTGGGATATTGTCTGCTCCAGGTGATTTCCCTGCTGGTAGGCTGCGGATGGCTTCTTCCACTTCTTCTCTCATCACTGGTAGCGGTGAGGATTCCCTCAATGGTGTTGAGTCCCCCTGAAACAAACTGTCATCTGGCTGTATTGGGTAGTTGTATAGTTCTTGGCAGTACTGCGTCCATCTGTTCAGAACAGCGGAGCTTTCTGTCAGCAGCTCGCCTGAGGTATCCTCGATGACTGACGATCTGTTTTGCTGCGTCTTGGTAAGGTTTTTCAGTGTGGTGAAGGCATGTTTGCTGTTTCCTTTTTTCATGCCTTTCTCTATGTTCTCACACTGGTTGTTGATCCATTGTTCTTTGGCTTCAATCATTTTCTTCTTTACAAGGTTGTTGGTTTTACGATACTGTGCGGCTTCTTCAGGGCTGGAGTTTTTCGTCTTCTTCAGTGATCTTCTGTTGTCGCAGAGGTCAAGGATGTCATTTGAGATCCATGCTTGGTGTTTCTTCCTCTGTCGCCCCAGTACCTCCTCTGCTGTTTCGCGGACTGCCTCACCAAAGTTGTTTGTGAGGTCGTTGATGTCGCTGTCCAGGAAGTTGAGTGCCGCGAACCGCCCCCCGAGCTGTGCCTGGAATGCCTCTTCTATCTCTGGATCTTTTAGCTTTTCCAGGTCAAACTTGATGCGTGGCTGCGCAGCTTGGTACTTCTTTTTCAATTTGATCTTCATTGTGAGTAGCACGAGGTCGTGGTCGCTGCCTATATCAGCTCCAGGGTATGTCCTCGTCTTTGCTTTATTAATGCTTGATTTGAAGCGCCGCGGTGTGAGGACAAAGTCGATCTGGTTGTGAGTCTTTCCGTTCGGCGCATGCCAGGTTTGTTCTTCTTGACAGTTTGTGGGGGTAGAGGGTGTTGGCAACGGTGAGCCGTTGGGTGCAGGCAAACTCCAGAAGGCGAAGTCCCCTGTCATTAGTTTCCCCTGTGCCAAATTGACCCACTGTTCCAGCCCAGTTTTTGTAGGCATCTGGGCCGACTTTGGCGTTGAAGTCCCCCTGAACTATGATGATGTCTTTCCTGGGGGCTTTTCCGATGGTGTCTTCTATTTTCTCATAGAATTCTTCAACCACCTGGTCTTCGTGGCTGGTAGTTGGAGCATACACTTGTATGATGGTGATGTTCTTTGGTTTGGCTGACACCCGAATGCTGATGATTCTGCTGTTGACAGGCGTGCAGCTCATGATGCATCCAATGACTTCTTTGCGTACGATGAAAGCTACGCCATTTTCATGTAGTGACTCTTCGCCACTGTACCACATCTTGTGTCCTTCCTCTGTGATTGCTTCTCCGAAGCCTGTCCATCTTACTTCCGATATACCCACAATGTCCCATTGGTAGCGTCTCAGCTCGTGTTCTAGTTCTTTTACTTTGCCGCACTGATGGAGTGTACGGACATTCCAGGTTCCAATGGTAGCTTTTTCCGTTGGCAGTTTGAATGATGTCTTTGCCCCAGTAGCTGACTTTTCACTTCCACCCTGGTGCTTGTCAGTGGTAAGCGCGGTCGTTTGTAACCCGGGCCCCGACCGATTCGGTATGTTGTTGGCTATAGTGTCTCTCATATCTTTTCTGTGGGCTTAGGTTAATCCTTGGTGGCGCCAATCCCCTCTCCAAGTCTCCTGCTGTGACAGGTAGTACTGGGCTACAGCTTGCCAGTAGCAGACCTATTTGTCTGACCTGACCAACACAGATATGATGTAATAACCAACACAGATACGATGTAATAACCAACACATATATGTAATAACCAACACAGACACGACGTAATAACCAACACACATATGTAATAACCAACACACATATGTAATAACCAACACACATATGTAATAACCAACACACATATGTAATAACCAACACTAATATGATGTAATAACCAACACAGATATGATGTAATAATCAACACAGACATGATGTAATAACCAACACAGACATGATGTAATAACCAACACAGATAAGATGTAATAACCAACACAGATATGATGTAATAACCAACACAGACATGATGTAACAACCAACACAGATATGATGTAATAACCAACACAGATATGATGTAATAACCAACACAGATATGATGTAATAACCAACACAGACATGATGTAACAACCAACACAGATATGATGTAATAACCAACACAGATATGATGTAATAACCAACACAGATATGATGTAATAGTCAACACACATATGATGTAATAACCAACACAGATATGATGTAATAGTCAACACAGATATGATGTAATAGTCAACACAGATATGATGTAATAACCAACACAGATATGATGTAATAACCAACACAGATATGATGTAATAACAAACACAGACATGATGTAACAACGACCACAGACATGATGTAACAACCAACACAGATATGATGTAATAGTCAACACAGATATGATGTAATAGTCAACACACATATGATGTAATAACCAACACAGATATGATGTAATAGTCAACACAGATATGATGTAATAGTCAACACACATATGATGTAATAACCAACACACATATGATGTAATAACCAACACAGATATGATGTAACAACCAACACAGATATGATGTAACAACCAACACAGATAAGATGTAATAACCAACACAGATATGATGTAATAACCAACACAGATATGATGTAATAACCAACACAGATATGATGTAATAACCAACACAAATATAATGTAACAACCAACACAGATATGATGTAATAACCAACACAGACATGATGTAACAACCAACACAGATATGATGTAATAACCAACACAGACATGATGTAATAACCAACACAGACATGATGTAATAACCAACACAGACATGATGTAATAACCAACACAGATATAATGTAACAACCAACACAAATATAATGTAACAACCAACACAGATATGATGTAATAACCAACACAGATATGTAATAACCAACACAGATATGATGTAATAATCAACACAGATATGATGTAATAACCAACACTCATATGTAATAACCAACACAGATATGATGTAATAGTCAACACAGATATGATGTAATAACCAACACAGATATGATGTAATAACCAACACAGATATGATGTAATAACCAACACAGATATGATGTAATAACCAACACAGATATGTAACAACCAACACAGATATGATGTAATAACCAACACAGATATGTAATAACCAACACAGATATGATGTAATAACACAGATATGATGTAATAACCAACACACATATGTAATAACCAACACAGATATGATGTAATAATCAACACAGATGTGATGTAATAACCAACACAGATATGATGTAATAACCAACACAGATATGATGTAATAACCAACACACATATGTAATAACCAACACAGATATGATGTAATAATAAAAACAGATATGATGTAATAACCAACACACATATGATGTAATGACCAACACAGATATGATGTAATAACCAACACAGATATGATGTAATAACCAACACACATATGTAATAACCAAAACAGATATGTAATAACCAACACAGACATGATGTAATAACCAACACAGATATGATGTAATAACCAACACAGATATGATGTAATAACCAACACAGATATGATGTAATAACCAACACAGATATGATGTAATAATCAACACAGATATGATGTAATAACCAACACTCATATGTAATAACCAACACAGATATGATGTAATAATCAACACAGATATGTAATAACCAAAACAGATATGATGTAATAACCAACACACATATGTAATAACCAACGCATATATGATGTAATAACCAACACAGATATGATGTAATAACCAACACAGATATGATGTAACAACCAACACAGATATGATGTAATAATCAACACAGACATGATGTAATAACCAACACAAATATGATGTAATAACCAACACTCATATGTAATAACCAACACAGATATGATGTAATAACCAACACACATATGATGTAATAACCAACACACATATGATGTAATAACCAACACAGACATGATGTAATAACCAACACAGATATGTAATAACCAACACAGATAAGATGTAATAACCAACACAGATAAGATGTAATAATCAACACAGATATGATGTAATAACCAACACAGATATGATGTAATAACGAACACACATATGATGTAATAATCAGCACAGATATGATGTAACAACCAACACAGATATGATGTAATAACCAGCACAAATATGATGTAATAATCAATCCCAAAATAGTTGCTGATTGATTTTTTGGATTCCTTCTTTTCTAAAAATAATATTTGTTTGTTTTACTGCTGTTTCTGTGACTGCTGCTATTTGTTGAATAAACTTTTGATTTACAGTTTTTCTGTTGTGTTTTGGTTCTTCGTCTGGATGAGTGATTGCCTGGTTTTGTTTTTTTGGTGTGTGTTGTGTGTGTGTGTGTGTGTGTGTGTGTGTGTGTGTGTGTGTGTGTGTGTGTGTGTGTGTGTGTGTGTGTGTGTTGTGTGTGTGAATTGGTGGGTGGTGATTGTGTATGTGATTGTGTGTGTGTGTTTGAGTGTGTGTGTTATGTGTGTGTGTGTGTGTGTTGTGTGTGTGTGTGTGTGTGTGTGTTGTGTGTGTGGTGTTGTGTGGTGTGTTTGTGTGTGTGTTGTAGTTGGTGGTGTGTGATTGTGTTGTGTTGTGTGTGTGTGTGTGTGTGTGTATGTGTGGTGTGTGTGTGTGTGTGTGTGTGTGTTGAGTTGTGTGTGTGTGTGTGTGTGTATGTGATGTGTGGTGTG
>JAPXFY010000019.1:719823-721573 GCA_030674185.1 Monoplex corrugatus
GACTGACTGACTTACTTACTTACTTACTTACTGACTGACTGACTGATGTTGTACTGACTTAATAACTGACTTACTGACTAACTGACAACTGAATGACTGACTGACTGACTGACTGACTGACTTACTGACTGACTGACTTACTGACTGACTGACTTACTGACTTACTGACTGAATGACTGACTACTGACTTACTCACTTACTACTTATTTAATTACTGACTGACTGACTGTTTTTTGCCTTCTTCGGTTGTTTACTGTTTGTGTTGTAGTGATATTAGTTGTTTGTATTGTAGTGATATTAGTTGTTTATGTTTGTTTTGTTGTAGTGATATTAGTTGTTTGTTTGTAGTGATATTAGTTGTTTGTGTTGTAGGGACATTATTTGTTTGTGTTGTAGTGACATTAGTGTTTATGTTTGTTTGTATGACATTGTTTGTGTTGTAGTGACATATGTTGTTTTACTGTTTGTGTTGTAGTGACATTAGTTGTTTGTGTTGTAGGAATTAGTTTGTGTTGTAGTGACATTAGTTGTTTACTGTTTGTGTTGTAGGCATAGTTGTTTGTGTTGTAGTGACATTAGTGTTTTGTGTTGTAGTGACATTAGTTGTTTGTTGTAGTGATTAGTTGTTTGTGTTGTAGTGACATTAGTATGTTTGTGTTGTAGTGACATTAGTTGTTTGTGTTGTAGTGAATTAGTTGTTTGTGTTGTAGTGACATTAGTTGTTTGTGTTGTAGTGACATTAGTTGTTTGTGTTGTAGTGACATTAGTGTTTGTTTGTGGTGTGTTTGTTGTAGTGACATTAGTTGTTTGTGTTGTAGGACATTAGTTGTTTGTGTTGTGTGTATTGTTGTTTTGTTGTAGTGCCTTTGTTGTTTTGGTTGTAGGGGCATTAGGTTTGTTTTTTGTAGGGGAATTAGTTTTTACTGTTTTGGGTTTTTTGGGCTTTAAATTTTGTTTGTGGTGTGACATTGATGTTTGTGTTGTATGAATTTGGTTTTTGTTTGGGGGGGAAATTTTGTTTGGGGTTTAGTGAATAGTTGTTTTTGGGTAGTGCTTAGTTGTTTTGTTTTTGGGTAGGTTTAGGGGGTTTCCCTTTTTTTGGGGGTTTGGCCAGTTGTTCACGTTTGGGGGGGGTGCTTTAAGTTTTGTTTTGTTGAGGTTTTTTGTTTACATTGGGGTTTTAGTGTTATTTTTTTTTTGGGGGGTTTTGGTGAAAAAGGTTTTTGTTTGTGGTGGGGAATTGGTTCAATGGTTTAAGTGCATTGTTTTTGTGTTGTAGTGCATTTTGGGGCTAAGTTTGGGGAAATTGTTGTTTTTTGTTTGGTTTTGGGGGGGATTGTTCTTTTGTTTGGTTGTTGTGGGTATTGTTTTTGTTTGGTTGAGTTTCATTGTTGTTTGTGTGGGAATTAGGTTTTTGGTTAGGGCATTATTTTTTTCTGTTGTTTTGTTGTTGTTGTTTGGGAGTGACATTGGTTTTTTTGTTTGTGTTTAGTTCTTTTGGTTACGTTTGCTTTGAGTGGCTTTTTGTTTGTGGTTTGTTGGGTTGTTTGTTTGGTGGACATTAGATTTTATGTTTTGTTGTGGGGCTGTTTTTTGTTTTTGTTTAGGTTGTTTTTAATTTTGTGTTTGGGGACATTTGTTGTTTGGTTGTGGGGGTCATTTGTTTTGTGTTTTTGGACATTAGTTGTTTTTGTTTTTTTAGTTTTTTTTTGTGGAGGGACATTAGTTTTGTTTTATAATTATTTTTTTT
>JAPXFY010000019.1:721673-744173 GCA_030674185.1 Monoplex corrugatus
TCTGGGTCACATCTAGCATCTTCGGGTGTTTCTTGTTAACCCTTCGATTTCCCCGAAAACCCTATCCACCCCACAAAAACTTAACCCCTTTGACCCCCAAACCCACTCTATCCCCAATTTTCCCCTTTGGCAATAAGCTGGGGGACAAGGGAGGGAATTAAAAAAAGGGGTTAAGTTTTTTGTTTCCTGCTAGGTGGTTGACAATGCATGATGCGGGTGGACAGGTGCGGGAGCCCAAAGGGTTAACAATACATATCTGCTTTTCTGTCTATTTATTCTTATCTATTATCTATTAATCAAATTTTGTCTGTCTGCCCTATTTATCTATCAAATCTGTCAATCTATCTGTCTGTCTTTTAAATTTACCCTATCTATCGTCTGTCTGTTTATTCATCTACTGTCTATCTACCCGTCTATCTTTTCTATCTTCTATCTGTCAAACTACCTGTCTGCCCTATCTATCTATTTCTGTCTGTCTGTCTGTCTATCTATCTGCCCCTTGTCTATCTGTCTTTTTATCTATTGTTCGGGTCGGGTCTACTTCTTTTTTTTGTTTTCCCTATCTATCTGCTGTCTTTTCTGTCTGCCCTATCTATCTTTCATCTATCTATCTTTTTGTCTGTCTATCTATCTATCAAATCTTCTGTCTCCCCTTTTCTATCTGCCCTACCCTATCTATCTGTCTGTCTATCTTTCTATCTATTTTCTATCTATCTGCCCTGTCTATCTATCTATCTTTTTCAAATCTATCTGTCTATTGTCTATCTTTCTGTCTGTCTATATTTTTGTCTTTTTTTTCTATCTGTCTGTCTTTTCCCCCCTATCTATCTATCTGTCTTTTCTATCTATCTATCTATTTTCTTCTATTTTTCCCCGGTCTATCAAACCCTATCTATCTACTTCTATTTTTCTATCTATGTGTCGTCTGTCTGTCTGTCTATCTGTCTATCTATCTATCTGTCTATCTATCTATCTATCCTGCCCAAATCTGTCTGTCTATCTATCTTTCTATCTATCTTTTTTTTCTATCTGTCATCTATCTATCAAATCTATCTACGGGTCTACTATTATCTATCTATTTTGTCTATCTATCTATCTATCTATCTGTCTATCAAATCTATCTATCTGTCATCAAATTTTACCCAAATCTACTATCTGCCCGGGTTTTTATTCTATCTGTCTGTCTATTATCAAATCAACTACTATCTAAAATGTATAGACTCATCTCCCTCAGCTGAGGAGAAGGGGGGGGAAGACAAAGGGTGATGGTGAGAGTTAGGAGGGACGGGGAAAGGGGGGGGGGGGGAAGATCCCCCCACCCCGGGTTTTTCATGCAGAAATGGTGCTTTTTCCGGGTTTACGGGAAACCTGCTAATTCTTGACTTTTGGGAGGGGTTTAAAGGGGAATTCCTTTTTTTTTTTCCCCTACCCCCCTACCTTGTCCTCATTCTCCTTTCCTCTGTGTGGTGTGTGGTGTGTTTTGTTTTGTGTGTGTGTGTGGGGTTGTGTGTGTGTGGGGGCGTGTGTGTAAATACGGTCATCTCACCAAAAGGGGGGCCCAGATGCACCCTGCCCAAACCAGCGTCCTTGTATTTTTTCACCCATGCTAAAAAAAAAAAAAAATTAAACCCCCTTTGACTCCCCCCCCATCCTATCCACCAGCATCCTGTTTTGTAAACCCATGCTAGCAAAGCAGAAATTTAAAAACCCTTTGACCCCCCTTCACCCTGTCCACCAGCATCCGGCTTTTGTAAAACCATGCAAAAGAAAAAACAATTTAAAAACCCCCAAAACAAAACAAAAAAACAAAACAAAACAAAAAAAAAAACCCAAAACCCAAAATAAACCCTTTAAAATTCCTTACTCTGTTCACCCAGCACTCTGCATTTTTAAACCCCAATGCTAGCAAAGCAAAAAAAACACTTTTCCCCTCCCTCATCCTACCCACCCTTCCTGGTGGATAAAGTGAGGGAGTAAAAAGGGTTAAATGTTTCCCAATTGGTGGACGGGGGTCTTTAGTCAAGGACTTAAGAAGACTGTTTACAGACTTTTAGAGTAACCCACCCCCTTGGGAAATCACCCATCCCCGGTGGCCTCATGCTTAGATTTGCACGTCTCATTTTTTAGTTGGGGTCAGTCCCCGCACTGAGTCATTCTAGAAAACCCTCATTCTTCAGCCAGCATCACACGAGTATTCCATCAACAGGGTGTTAGCAGACTCTTTTAAAAACCCCCTTTACTTTCCCCCACCCTGTCCACCAGCAAACCTGCATTGTCCCAAACCCTGCTAGCAAAGCAAAAATGTAACCCTTTTATTCCCCCCACCCTGTCCACCCCCCATCCTGCATTGACAAAAAACCCTGCTAGCAAAGCAAAAATTTAACCCTTTGATTCCCTCCAAAACCCCGTCCCACCAGCATCCCCCGCATTGACAACCATTCACAAAGCAAAAATTAACCCTTTGATTCCCTCAAACCCCAGCCACCAGAGTCCTGCAGAAAGCTGATAAAAAAGGGTGAGGAAATCAAAGGGTTACCCTTTTCCCCCGGTTTTGGGGGATAAAGGGGTGGGAGTCAAAAGGGGTTTAAAATTTTTGGGGCTAGAAGTTTTCGCTATCTGTTTTCTATTTCATCGGTTTTTCTTCCTTACTATTTACATTCGCCACCCGTACATTGTTCTGTCTTTCTAAGTACATTGTTCTGGGCTTACTATTACATTGTTTGTCTTACTATGTACATTGTTCGGGCTTCCCATGTAATTGTTCTGTCTTACTATGTACATTGTTCTGTCTTACTATGTACATTGTTTTTGTCTTACTAAAGTACATTTTTCTGTCTTACTATGTACATTGTTCGGGCTTACTATGTACTTTTTTCTGTCTTACTAGTACATTGTTCTTTCTTACATTGTTCTGTCTTACTATGTACATTGGTTTTGTCTTCCCATGTACATTTTTTTCTGTTTACTATGTACATTGTTCCCCGTCCCTTTCTATGTACATTGCCGACATGTGGTTTTTCAGAAGAATGTTTTAGGGGTTCCCTGGACAGCAAAGAAAACAAACGAGACAGTCTTGATGGAGGGAGAAACAAGAACCTCTTTCATAAGGAAGATCGGAAAAAAACAGGCAACATTTTTTTAGGCCATTTTATGAGGATAGGGGGAAATTTGGGGCACCTGGTCAGAACAGGGAAAACTGGGGGGGGAAAGAGAGCACCAAGTAGACCCAGGGGGAAGATATTGGACGGACTTTCTGAGTGGCTGACGACAAAGAGGGTGGAGGAGGTGCTTGCGGCAAAAAAGATAGAAACAGATGGGGGGCCATGTGGCAGAGCACTTGATGATGACTATGTACCTTCATTTTCCCATCTGAAGCAGCATTTTCCCCTTTTTTGTTATTATTTACAATCATCACCCCAATTCATAAAATCAGGTGCCCTAAAAGGGCAGGCCCGTTGGCGACCAGGGACTTTCCAACCCAATTTTCCTTAATCCCCTTCCGTTGCCCCCCTAGCACCCCTCCGCCACCCTCTTCATCCCCAGCCACTCGCAAAGCCCCGGTCAAGCATTCTCTTCCCTTTTTTGGGTCTACCCGGTGCTCTTTTTCCCCCTCCAGCTTTCCCTTTGTGACCAGGTGCCCAAACCCCCCTTTCCTCATAAAATGGCCTATAAATTTTTGCCGGGTCTTTTTCCTAATTTTTTCCTTATATGATCTACTTGGCCCGGCCTCCATCAAGCCCTGCCCTTCGTTTTTTTTTCTTTGCGTCCCAGGGAAAAACTTCTAAACCCAATTTTTCCCCTTAAAGAAACCACATCTAAAGCTGCCTAAAATTTTGGGGCCCCCTTGGCTTTGTTTGGGCGACTGTCCACGCCTCGCATCCTTTACAACAGTTTTGGGTTCTAGATAAAAAAATTAAAGGGAAATCTTTTTCTGATGTTAATTGATAGGCATTTTTTTTGGAAAAAGAATCCCTTGTCATCTTCTTGAATGCGGGTTTTGGCTTTGGCCCCAAAATTCTGCCAGCTATTTCCGATGTGCATCTGCCGTCTGTTTAAAAAGGGCCTTTTTTTTTTCCCAAGGAATTTGAATTTTATTAACCTGTGTCAAGGTTGGGCCATTTCCCTGTTATTTTTTGCATAAGGGATTTTCCTTTTTTTTTTTTTTATTTTTGATCATTCATGACTTCAGTTTTCCTGCTTTTTAAATTTCCCCAACCCCTTACCTTTGTTTTCTGTTTCTAGAAAAATTCACAATTTTTTTGTAGGTCCCTTTCTTTTTTCGGGCAATTAGCCCCGGTGCCCCTCTGCGTACCGAATGTTGTTTATCATTTTCCCAATGGATTTAAACCCAACTTTAAAAAAAACCCCCGGGATCTCCCCCCCTTTGGGAGAACAGGCGGCAGCAGTGCAGCTATAACCCCAAAAAGTGAAACCCTTTTACCAAGACCCCAGAAAGGGGGAAAAAAGGGTAAATTTGGCCCTTTTAAGGGGTGGGGAAACCCGGGAAATAAAACCCCCCTTTTTTTTTTTCCAATGTTTCATACCAGGGGCAACTGAGCCCCAATGCCCTGCTCTTTACGATTTTCCAAACCCCCTCGCGCACAGGCCCCAAAAAAAACAAAAAAACTGGGGGCCGACTCGGGTTTTTTTCCCCTTCCCTTCCGAAGGACTACACGTTCCTTTCCCATTTTTCCGGTCAAAAATGAGGGGAAAATTCAAGGCCCCCCCCAAAAAAGAACCTTGGCAGGCGAAAAAATCTAAACCATTCTGCCCACTCTTTATTAACAGGGCGAACATCAAAAAACCCTTTTGCCAAATTTTTCATTGGGAGGCCCAACCATCTAAACCATTCCTTTCCACTCTTCTCCCGATTCGTTTCATTTCAATTTTCCCAAAAGGTGCATGCAAGAGTTGGGAGCCCATGGGAAAGCAAAAAAAGAAGAACGAAAAAAAAAAAAAAAAAAAAAGAAGAAGCAGTTTATTTTAAAGACCCATTTTTTTTTTGGGCCAAAACCCAAAAAAACACAACCCAACAAGTGTCTGTTGGTGCCCAAAAACAAAAAAGCAAACACACTTTTTTAACAAAACAAACCCCCTCAACAGAAACCCAAGCAACCCCAAAAAAGCGAGCAAGCAAGCAACCCCCGGGGGGCCCGACTTTCTGGGCGTGAAATAATAAACGAACCCCCCCAGTATAACACCACACATTCCTGCCGTTCTCCCTTTCCTTTTGGAAAACCCCCCCAGGGGAAAAATTTTTGGGGGGAAAATCAGCCAAAACACCCCCCCCTCCCCCAGATTTCCAAAGACCCCCCCACCCCCTCCCCCCCCTTCCAAAAAACCATGACCCCCCTTCTCCTTCCCCCCCATTCCCTTTTTCCATGAAACCCCCCCCTCTTCCCCCCTTCCATGCATCCCCCCACTCCCCTCCTTTTCCCCCACGAGAGAAAGAAACAAGGAAAAAGGGGAAAAAGAAAAAAAAAATTTCAAAAACGCTCCCCTTTTTCCCCCCAAAACAAAAAAGACAGACAGACCCAAAAAAACGAACAAACAAACGACCGACAAAGAAAAAAAACAGACAGACAAACAAACAGACAGACAAAAAAAACAAACAAAAAACAAAACCCGACAGACAGACAAACAAAACAAAAAACACACAAGACAGACAGACAAACAAACAAACAAAAAAAAAAGACACACAGACAGAAAAAAAAACAAACAGACAGACAGACAAAAAAACAAACAAAAAACAAACGACAAACAAAAAAAAAACAAAACAACCAAAAACAAACAAACAAACAAAAAACAAACAGACAAACAAACAAACAAACAGACAAACAAAAAAAAACCCAAAAACTAATTTAAACCTCCCAAAAAACAGAAAAAACAACGAAAAAAAACATCGTTCAGAAATTCTGAAAAAATTCCTTTCTAACCCAAAAAAACAAACAAAAAAAACAAACCAAAAAAACAAACAAAGGGGGGGGGACTGACCAAAAATTTTGGGTTTTGACAGCATTTTTAAACGTTTTTTATCCCCTTCATTTATTATCATTATTAACATTATCAATTTTTTTTAAAACATGTTGTTTTTTCCCAAAAACGATCCGATGTGTCAAAAAATTTTGAAAAACAAACAAAAAAAACAAAAAAACAAAACAAACAAAAAAACAAAAGTCTAGTACAAAAAACAAAAAAACAAACAAACAAAAAAAAACAAACCACTTTTTAAAAACAATATCGAAACAAAAAGAAAGAAAGGAAAAAAAAAAAAAAGGAAAAAAAAAAAAACAAAAAGTTTTGTCACACCTTTTGAAAAAACAGAACAACAAAAACCCAAAAAAAACAATCTTTGGTTTAAATGTAACAAAAATTCCTGTTTTCTAAAAAAAAAAAAAACAAACAAAAAAAAACCAAAAAAAACCCAAAAAAACAAACAAACAAAACAAAAAACGGCCAAAAAACCCCAAAAGCGTTTTAACCCCCGATAAGAGAAAAAACGATCTTGTTTTTCTTTTAAAACATTGGCCGCGTGTAAAAGGTTTTCCCCCTTTAAAATCGGCCCCCCTTTAAAGGAGATTTGGGAAAGGGGAAAAAAAACCCCTTTCCAAAAAACCAAAAAAAGTAAAAAAACATCAAAAAAACAAACAAATAAAAAACACACAAAACAAAAACACACACAAAAACACACCACAGAAAAAACCCACAAAACCAACCCCACACCCCAAACCGCGCGCGCGCGCGCGCACAAAAATACAACACACACCCCCCAAACAAAAAAACACACATACACAAAAATACACACACATACACCCCACATAAAAACCCCAACACAAAACACAAAACACACACACACACATACACAAAAACACACACATACACACACACCCACAAAATACACACACACACATACACAAAAGATATACACACTCACACACATACACCACCCACATACACACACACCCCAAACACAAAACACACACACACAGAGACACCCCCACACACAGATACACACACACATACACACACACACAAAACACACACACAAAATTTACAACACCACACGATACACACACACATAAAACACACAAAACACAAAACCACAGAGATAAATATACACACACCCACCCCCCACAAGAACACATACACACACCCCGAAACCCCATACACACACATACGCACACACATACACACACTCCCACACACATACACACCACAGATACACAAAATACACCAAAACCACACAAAAAAACACACCAAAACACACACACCACATACACACCCCAAAACAACACAAAAACCACACCCATCCCCAACACAAAACCAAAAACTCACACATACACACACAGATACACACCCCATATACCCCCCACACACACAAACAAAAGAAACACAAAACACCACACACACACACACACACGCACTCATACACCCCCCCCCACACAAAAAAGCACACACACACACCCCCCAAACACAAAACACACATAAAAACCCCCCCCCCAACACACACATACAAACACACACACAAACACACACACACACGCGCGCGCCACACACACCCACATCCCCACACACCCCCACAAAACAAAAGCACACACAAAACCACACACACTTTCACAAACACCCACACATACCCCACACACACACATACACCCCCCCCACAACCCCACACCCCACACACACACACATACCCCTCCACACCCCCCAAACCCCCCCCCCCCCAAACACACACACTAAAACCCCCCCCCCACACACATACACACACACCCCAAAAAATACACAAAAACACAAAACCAAGCACACACACACACCCCCCAAACACACACACACATAAAACCCCCCCCCAAACACCACAACACACATACACACACCCACACACCGAAACACACACACACCCTCAAACCACACAAACCCCCCCCCCCCCCCACACCACCCCTTATCCCAACCCCCCCCACACACACACATACAACCCCCCCCCCACACACTCACATACAACCCCCCCCCCAACACACACGTCTATAAATGTAATAAAAAAATAACGGGGAGAAAAGGTTGGTGACCAACCCCTAAAGCAAAAAACCCAGGAATGGGGACGGTATAACGAGCGAGGGGGAGGGGGGGGAGGGTGCTTCAGCTGCCGGGGGAAAAAACAGTGGGGGCAGGGGGGGAGGGAGGAAAGGGGGGGGGGAGGGGGGAGAGGGAGGAGAGAGGGGGAGGGAGGGAGAGGTGTGTCGTGGTGTTTTGACCCGTACCCGGGGGGGGGGTTTTGAAAATTTTGGGGTGAGGCCTGGCGTTTTTTTTCCCCCCCCCCCCTTTTTTTTTTTTTCTTTCTTTTTTTTTTTTTTTGGAGGGGGGGGGAGGGGAGATTCTTTTCTTCCCCACCACCCCCCCCCTCGTCCTCTCGTAGCCCCGGATTTCCCTTTCCCTTTGCATGCCTTTTATTCCCCTTGCCGGCGCTCCTTCTTTTCAACTCCAAAAATTTTGGAAACTTTGAAAAAAAAACTAACAAACACCTGTTTTGGGGTTTTTGCTCGCTCTTGCAGCAACGTAACCATTTGAGAGGGTTTTATTTTTAAATTGGGTTTTTTTAAAACCCCTTTTTGATTCCCGCCCCCTGCCCAAAACCAACTGAAAAAATTTTTAATTTCCCTTTTGACTCCCCGAAACCCTATCCCCCAAAACTGAAAAAAATTTAAACCCCTTTTGGGCTCCCCGCACCCGGGTCCACTATCTGCACAAAATTTAAAAAACCCTTTGACTCCCTGCACCCAAACCACCAACTGCAAAAATTTAACCTTTTGCCCTCCCGCCCCTTTAAACCACCAACTCCAAAAAATTTTTGGCTCCCTCACCCATCCACCAACTGCAAAAATTTAAACCCCTTCCTGCAGGAAGCTGGGGGATAGGGTGAGAGAGTCAAAAGGGGTTAAGTTTTTGCTTGCTTGAAAGGGGTGAAAAATGCAAGGTGCGCTGGACGGGGCACGGGATAAAAGAGTTTAAAGCCAATCGAAGGCGTAGAGACATATCGGACTGAAAACTTTTCAACCCCCTACTATTTTAAACCAACATCATCATCATCAAAATCAGTTTGCCCGGGCCGCATGGCTTTGGGCGACCAGGGACTTCCTTTGGGTCTCTATCTCTTGTTCCCCCCTAGAAATTCCCCCCACCCTCCTCATCCCCAGCCACTCTGCAATCCATCAAGCATTCCTCCCCGGGTCAACCTGGTGTTTCCCTTTCCCTCCAGTTTTCCCCGTTTTTGACCGGGAAGCCCCAAAAATCCCCCTTCCTCATAAAATGGCCCATAAATGTTCCTGTTTTTTCCCTAATTTTCCCTTTATGAAGGATCTACTTGGGTCTGCCTCCATCAAGACTGTCTCGTTTTTTTTCCCCTTTGTTTGTCCAGGGAACTCTCAAACATTTTTTTCTTAGAAACCAATTTTTGGGCTGCCTCAATTTTGCCCTTTTTTTTGCTTGCGACTGCCCAAAACCCCCCTTCGAAACCGGTCCCAACAGAAATTGGGGTTCTATAAACCCTTCAAAAACCCCTTTTTCTGATGTTAATTGATGGGCATTTGTTGGTTTAAATCCCTTGTCATCTTCTTGAATGTTTTTTTGGTTTGGGCCGTTTCCCTGCCACTTTTTTCCCGATGTGCATCTGCCGCCCTGTTTGAAATGACTGTTCCCAAGAAATTTAAAACTTATTAACGTGTGAAAAGGGTTTGTGCCATTTGCTGTTATTTTGAAATGAGGGGATTTCATGTTTTTTTTACTGATCACCATAAACTTCGGGTTTTCCTCCCTTTTTTATTTCCCAAACCCCCCTTCCCTTTTTGGCTTTCTATTTCAAGAAAATTCACAAGGTTTTGTAGGTCCCTTTCACTTTCTGCCAATTAGTTTTCAGTTTCAAGAAGGGGGGGAAAAAAAGAAAAAAAAGAAAATCAAGCCCCACATACCCAAAGGGCATTCGCAAACCATAACCCAAAGGGAAACATGCCCCTGGCGTTGACCACTGCGCCCCAATTTGGGACCAAAAAGGGGGATTTAACAAAAGGGTTAAACAGCCCTGAGGGGGCCCTTTTACGCGGTCGGTTGGGCCCTTAAAAAAAACATAAAAATAAATTTGGGCAGAGCCACGCAAAAGCCCTGCCCGGGAAAACGAAAACCCAAAATATAAAAAGCACGTGGAAGGAAGCAAACCCAAAACCATCGTGATTCTGAAAGGCCCCCCGCTTTCCCAAAGGGATGATTGCCCTTTACGACAAAAAAAGGAATTTAAAAACAGCAAGAAAAGTAATATGTACATTACTACCACCAAAGCCCCTTTTTTGAGGGGTTTGGGCCTAATCCCCCAGCATGAATATTAAATGTAAATTGCACCACCAAGCCCCTGTTTTTGTTTGGCCTAATCACAGCATGAATATTAATAGTACTTTAACACCACCAACCCCCTTTGTTGATAAATTTGGCCTAATGCACACATGAATTTTAAATATGTACATTACTCCCACAAACCCCCTGTTAAAGGGTTTTCGCCTACTGCCCCGGCATAAATTTTAATTAATAGACATTACTACCACCAAGCCCCTGTTAAATGGTTTCGCCTAATGCACAGCTAAACCAAAACACATTGGCATCTCCTCTGTCTGACTCCTCTTTTCCCTTTTGGGATTTTACCCCCAACACTAACATTGGCCCCTGACCCCTGGGGGCCAAATCAACTGATGATCCCCCTTCATATCCAAAAACTTTTTAACAAACACGTTAATACATACCACCTGCCGAATAAAAGAAAACACAGAGTACGGGCATTCTCTTTTCTTATTGTTTAAAGCCCAGCCGCAGCCATACCCTATCAGGGAAATAGTCCTCCTTTTTTCCCTTTCCCCTGCACCATTGTCTTGCCCTTTCTATAAAACAGCAAGCCAAAACAAATCGAGGCAGCCGAAAAGGGGGTTTTTAAGAAGACTTTTTGAAAGTTCCTTTGGACAACAAAGAAAACAAACGAACAGCCCTTAAATGGGGGCCCAGACACAATAGATCATTTCAAAAGGGAAAAGATTAGGGAAAAGACACCCAACATTTAAAAGGCCAAATTTGAGGGGGGAAAAGGGGGAAATTTGAAGTACCGGGTCACAAGGGGAAAGTGGGGGGAAAAGAGAGCCCCGGTTGACCCGGGGAAAAAGCTGGAGGGACTTGCAGATGGCGGGGACGAGGAGGGTGGAGGGGGAATCCCAAAAGGGCAAAAAAAGGGGAATAGGGGACAGATGGAACCCCATGATCGCCAACGCCGGGGGCGGGGCACCTATAAATGATGATGATAAAAATCACATCATTATGAAATAAAAAAACCATTTCAAAACGAAACAAAACATCGGTTTGAATGAAAAAGTTGGAAAAAAAAATTAAGTCCCCCAATCAAAAACATTAGGCCCACAAAATCTAAGAAAATCCCTCTGGCGTGGATCCCCCTCCGTTCATTTTTATCACCAGGGGGTTTTTAAAAAACAAAAAAACAAAACAAAACCAAAACCAAACAAAAACAAAAAAAACAAAAAAACCAAACACACAAAAGGGAATACAAAAATGAACGTAACAAAGGGGACATTAAAGCAGACATAAAAATGACCTACTTTGTACTCACCTAAAAGGGCTCATAATGCAAAAAGCTACGGGCACATTTCTTCACACCCAAAAGATGCAATCAAAAAAAAAGTGGGTCTCCCAAATTTTATCAATCCTGGGAACAAATTTAATAAAAAAACTTTAAAACACATACAGATGAAAAGTCCAAAAAGGGAAAGAAAATAATAGGAAGAGATAAACAGAAAGCAAAGGAAAAAGGGAAAAAGGGAAAGAAACAAAGAGATGACAGAAAAAAAAAACCCCCTGAAACAAAATTTTTTCAAAGATGAGGATACTATTTATAGTAAAAAGACCCCTTTGGAAACCCCTTTGGGGGGGGGGGTGGGGGGGGGGAGGGGGGAGTACCACACAAAAACTAAACATAAAGCATAACTACATGTAAAATGAAAATGAAAATAAGGGCCCTTTTAAAACAAAAGGAAAAAATTGGAGCACCGGGTCCCCAACAGGAAAGCAAGAGGGAAAAGAGAACACCAATACCCCAGGGAGAAAATATTGGACGGGACTTGAGAGGGGCCCTAAGGACAAGGGGATTGAAGACGTAATTGCAAAGCAAAGAAAAGGAATAGCCCTCGTTTGGGGGGGCCCTAAACGCCAACGCCATGGGGCCCATGGCCCCTGAATGATGATGATGAAATGATGAGAGGGTCAAGGGCCGCAAAACCGTTCCCCAAAAATGGAAGTGGGGCCCCAGGCCCACTCTGTGTGACTATATCGGGAAAATGTCACTCTAAAAAGGGGCCAGAGAGGTAAAAACCGTGATGCCCAGGGGGGCAGCTCTTTGAAGAACGGGGTGATGGACATAATTCAAAGGGTTGCCCCAGCCAGAACCCATTTCCCCTTCATTTTTCGTCAATTTTTACTTTTTTTTCTGAACTTTTTGCCTTTGATGTATCTGCCCCAAATTGGTGGACTTTGTTTTTGCCATGATATTTATTTTTGATCGGAAAACGATAAAACCAAAAATCTACCCTAAAAAATGTAGATATACCCTTCCCCCCCCGAAAACCCATTTTAAAAATCGTCTCCTTAAACTATAAAAAAAATCGAGATATTTGGGGTTTTTGGTTGTAAACCCCTAAAAAATTAACCGTCAATGACCATTCGCTAAAATTTTCAGAAAACCAAAAGGGGAAAAGCCCATGAGACCATAGTCGGTTCCCCGGGCTAGAAAAGAGAACTAAAAAGGCATTTTTTCCTTTTTTGCATTATAAAAAGGTGGACGATCTTTAAAAAGGGATCTTTTTGCTTAAAAAAACCCTCCTGTTTTTTATTTTAAAGCAAAAATATGCTTTAATCCGACTGAAAGAAAGATCTTTGAAGTAAATTTTGGGGAAAGGGTGTATAAAAAAAAGGGGCCTCCAAAAAAAAAGGGGGGGACTCAACCCATCACATCATCTCAAAACATCATCATCGGGTTGTCCTGCCGCATGGCGTTGGCGACCAGGGGATTTTCCAACCATCTCTATCTCCGTTTCCCCAAAAGCATCTCCCTCACCCTCCCATCCCCAAACCACTCTGCAAGTCCGCCCAAACATTCCCCTCCCGGGGTCTACCTGGTGCTCCTTTCCCTCCACCCTTTCCCCCCGGTTTTTTGACCAGGTGCCCCAAACCCCCCTTTTCCAAAAAATGGCCTATAAATGTTGCCTGTCTTTTTTCCCTAATCTTCCTTATGAATGATCCTTTTTTCCCCCTCCATAAAGACGCTCGTTTTTTTTTCCCTTTGCTGTCCTTGGACAAATGCCTTGAGAACTACACCTTGAGAACTACCCCTTGAAAAACTCCCCCTTGAAAAACACCCCCTTGACAACTACACCTTGAGAACTACACCTTGACAAAAACCCCTTTGAGAACTACACCTTGACAACTACCCCTTGCCCAACTACACCTTGAGAACTACCCCTTGACAACAACCCCTTTGAGAACTAAACCTTGAGAACTAACACCTTGACAACTACACCTTGAAAAACTAAAACCTTAAACACCTTGAGAACTAAAAACCCCTTGAGAATACCCTTGACAACAACATTGAGAACCACCTTGAAAACAAAACCCCTTGAAAACTACACCTGAAAAACTCCCTTGAAAACCCTACACCTTAAAAGAACTACACCTTGAGAACTCCCTTTGGAAAAATACCGAGAAAAACTACCCCTTGAGAACTACATTTTGGGAGAACTACCCCTTTTGACCCCTTTTGAGAACTAAAAACCTTTGGGAAACAACCCCTTTGGGGAACTAAAACCTTGACCCCCCCTTAAAAACTACCCCTTGAAAAACAAAAACCTTGAAAACTAAACCTTGAGAACAACCCCTTTACCCCTTTAAAAACTACCCCTTGAGAACTACACCTTGAAAACTACCCCTTGAAAAGCCTTGAGAACTCCCAAACTTGAAAACAAACCTGAGAACTAAAACCTTGAAACTAAAAACCTTTGAGAACTACACCTTGAGAATTTACACCTTGAGAAATACCTGAAACTACCCCTTTGGGAAGAACTCCCAACCTTGAAACCCTACACCTTGAGAACTACCCCTTGTGAACACCCCTTGCCCACCCTTGAAACTACACCTTGAGAACTACACCTTGACACCTTGGGAAAACCACACATTGAGAACAAACCCCTTGAAAACAAACACCTTTGGGAGAACTCCCCCCTTGAGAACTACACATTGAAAACTACACCTTGAGAACTAAACATTGAGAACTAAAAAACCTTCAAAATACACTTGAGAACTACCCTTGAGAACTACACATTGAGAACTACACCTTGAAACAAACCCCTTGAAACCTACCCCTTTCGGGAAACTACACTTTTGAGAATTACCCTTCAGAACTAAAACCTTGAAAATAAAACAACCTTCAAAAATACACCTTCAGAATTACCCCTTTCCCGAGAGGCAGCCCAGTAGGACTAAAAAAGGGAAACAAGAGCCACAGCGGTTTTTTTGAGGGCTCTGTCCGGTCGGCCCTTAAAAATGTCCGTCCAAAACTCTAGTCTGCAAAGATTGGGGGGCAACCCCAAAGTTAGAAACCATGAAAAAACTGTTGGGGGAATTTAGAAATGTTGAAGCCCTTTTAAAGGGAAAAATTAGTTGAATGGGGAAAAATTTTATGTATCGGGGGGAGGAAAGCCTGGGCAAATGTTAAAAACCTGCAGTGTGATTGAAAGAACGCCCCTGTAAAAACAAAAAACACGAGGATTTGGTCTCCCCTTTCTTGTATGCTGTGAAGTTTAACAAGACCTGCTTTTGGGACTGGTCCCCTTTTTCCCTTGTATGTCTGTGTAATGTTGTAACAAGACCTGCCATTTGGACGGGCCCCTTTTTTTAAAAATGTCTGTGTGATGCTGTAACAAGACCTCCATTTGGACTGGCCCCCCCTTTTTCTTGTATGCCCTGGTGATGTTGTAACAAGACCCCAAATTTGGACGGGTTTCCCCCCTTTCCTTGAAACGTCTGTGTGTTTTTTTTAAACAAAAACCCTGCCTTTTTTGGACGGGTCCCCTTTTTTTGTATGCCCTGAGTGATGTTGTAACAAGCCCGCCATCTGTTGCCAACACAAACTACAGGCAGTGCCACGGGACTGCCAGCCCCCACGTGATGGCACAAATTAAACTCACTGAAAAACCAAAGAAATCCCCAAACCCCATAAATGTCCAACATTGGCTCAAACACCCCATGGCTCATAATGCAGGAATTATGAATTTAACCGTTAGGTAAGCCACTTTTTTTCCCCCCCCCCCAGGACCCCCCCAAATGTGGGGGGAAAAAAGCATAGTTTAAAAACCCTTTGACCCCCTTTTTTCCCCCTGCCCCACCAGCATCCTGCATTGTCAGCCATTTTTAAAAAAGCGGGAAAAATTAAAACCCTTTAAACTCCCCCCCCTGTCCACCCGCATCCTGCACTGTCCCAGCTAGCAAAGCAGAAATTTAAAAACCCTTTGCCCTCCCTCACCCTGTCCACAGCAACCCACAGGGTCAGCCATGGCACAAAGCCAAAACTTAACCCTTTACTCCCTCACCCTGTCCCCAGCTTCATAAATGCCCACCCAAAGCAAGCAAAGCAAAATTTAAACCCCTTTTTTGCTCCCTCCCCCCCGGTCCACCAGCACCCCAAAAAAAAAAAAAAAAAAAAAAAAAAAAAAAACATCATCCTTTAACTGCCATACTCCCCCACCACACCGCTTCCCCAACCCCCAGGGCCAGGGAGTAAAAGGGGTTTTTTTTTTTTTGCAGCTTGTGGACGGTTAGAGTGAAAGGGTTAAGGTTTTTGGGGGCCCCATGTTAATTAACTTTTCAAGGCAGCAGTAGAGAGCATCGATGCAGGTCCGAGCCATCCCTCTGCCGAAACCTCTCGAATTGACGACCTTTCTCATCGGGGTTTGATCCGCTCGGCACTCGGCATCTCTGGCCAAAAAAAAATCTCCACCAAGGCGTCTACTCTCGGAAAAAAGCTCTCACCCTTGAAAGACCTTCGAAGCCCCCGGGGGGAGAGCTGAGGGGGAAACCCCTTCAGTGCAGCAAGGGTGTCCCCCCCCCTTGGGGGGTACATATGTCCCAACCCAGCGACCTCCCCAACCCTTTCGACTTTGGCAAGGCAGAACCCTGCTCGGGGGCTGATTTAGAATGATCTTGACCCCCCGGGTTTTCCCAGCAATTGTCTGAACATGAAACCCCCATCAAATTTTTCAAATTGTTGGTTCGCTCAAATTTCTGGGGCTTTATAAAAATTTATATATAAAATTGTTTCTTTTGGGGATCTCGTCCACTTGGGCCTCATTTTTATCAGTACATATGTACTTTTTTTCGACGGGGTGGCCACTTGGGGAAAAACAAACTAAAAAAAGGTATACTTTCCCCGTTTTTTTTTCTTTCAAAAACCCCCCCCCCCCCCCCCCCAAACCTCCCCCGGGGGAAAAAAAAAAAATTAAACCCTTTTTGACCCCCGGGCCCCCTACCCCCAACTGTAAAAAAATTTTTCCCTTCGACTCCGTCCCGTACGAAAACGCAAGAAAAACAATTAACCCTTTTTTTCCCTACCTATTCACAGGAATTGGGGAAAGAATGGGGGATCAAAAGGGGTTTTTGTTGTTTTTTTTTTTTTTTTTGCTTTGTAGCATGGTTGGAATTAAAAACTGGGGGCCAAGGCAGGGGTGAAAAGGGTTTTAAAAAAAGACATTTTTCATAGAAACGTAAAATGAAAAAGACAGATTTCGCCTCAAAAAAAACACAGACTCCGTTCTCTTTTAAAAAAAAAAAAAAAAAAGAGTTGAAAGGGGTTTTTTTCAAGCCATACGCTTTTTTTTAATTTCTTCCCCAGTGAGAAATAAGCGGGATAACATCGAAAAAATTTTGTTTCCCAAACGAATGATTATTTTTTTTTTCTTCTCAGCATTTTGAGGGGGGTCGTCCTCTAAAAAGGCATTCTATAGGGGGATCAAAGAAGAGTTCAGTCGGAACAAGTTTTCCTTTCTTCTCTCTCTGTTTTTTCTCTGAATTTGGTCGTTAATCAAAAATTCCAAAGATTTTACCAGCGCCGTGGTGGGGTTAAAAAGAACGGATACTGACGGAAGGTTGGGGTTCAACCCCTCGCCCCCCTTTAAAAAAATTTTTTGGGTTTTTGGCCAACCGGCTCCTCCCAATTGGGGGTGCTTGGCTCTTGGGGGAAAACTGGGAACCAACGTCGACTACCACTTAAGGTGCTCTTGGGGCTGTTTCTAAAAATTTCTGACCGCACCGCGGTGTCTGATCTTCGGCCTTTTGGTTTTACGCCGGGGTATGTTATAGGGGGAAATAGAGTACAGCCCTTCATGTAGTCCAATCCTAATGGAACCCATAGCCCCTATTATACCTTTCCCCCCATCCATCACCTTTTAAGGGAAAAAAAGAAAATCCCGTTCTGGGCCATTAAAAGATTAAGTGGCTGGAAAAGGGGGCGAAAAAATAAAGGTGACCAAAAAAGGACCTCCCGGGGGCGAAGCCCCAACACAAAAAAAACACAAAACAACAAAAAACAACACAAAAAAAACACAAAACAAAAAAAAAAACAAAAAAAACCCCCAAAAAAAAACAAAACAACAACAAAAAAACAACACAAAAAAACACAAAAAAAAACAAAACAACACAAAACAAAAAAAAACAACCAAAAAACAAAAACAAAACAAAAAAAAAAAAAAACAAAAAAACAAACAAAAAACAAAACAAAAACCAACACAAACAACCAAAACAACCAAAACAACAAAAAAACAACACAAAACAACAAAAACCCAACAAAAAACAACACAAAAAAAACAAAAAAACAAAACAACAAAAAACAAAAAAAAACAACAAAAAACAACACAAAACAACACAAAACCAACAAAAAAACAACACAACACAACCAACAAAAACAAAAAAACACAAAACAACACAAAAAACCAAAAAAACAAAACAATTCCAAAAGACCCTACCCTTTGTGCTATCAGGCGGGTTTTTTAAAACTAGATGAAATGAAAAAAAAAAAATTTAAAACCCCTTTCAAGCAAAAGCATAGGGGTTTTTGCCAAAAAAGAAAAACCCCGGGACCTCTTTTTCACTTTTTTACCTCCAAGAGAGAGAGGGAGAAGAGAGCCATTTTATGTTTTCCCCTCCAAAAAGGAGAGGGAGAGAGAACTTTTTTTCACTGTTTTACCTCCAAGAGAGAGAGGGAGGAGAGACTCATTTTCACTGTTTTACCTCCAAGAGAGAGAGAGAGATCATTTTCACTGTTTTTACCTCCAAGAAAAGAGAGAGAGAGAGAAAAGAGAGAGAGAGAGGAGAGAGAGAGAGAGAGGAGAGAGAGAGAGACTTTTTTTTTCACTGTTTTAAAAAATAAAGAGAGAGAGAGAGAGAGAGAGAGAGAGAGAACCATTTTCACTTTTACCTCCAAGAGAGAGAGAGAGAGAGAGAGAGAGAGAGAGAGAGAGAGAGAGAGAGAGAGGGGACTCATTTTCACTGTTTTACTCCAAGAGAGAGAGAGAGAGGAGGAGAGAGGAGAGAAGAGAGAGAGAGAGAGAGACTCATTTTCACTTTTACCTCCAAGAGAGAGAGAGAGAAGAGAGAGAGGGAGAGAGAAAAGAGAGACAACAGACACACAGACACACAGACAGACGAGAGAGAGAGAGAGAGAGAGGAGAGAGAGAGAAAAACAGACAGACAGACAAACGAGACATAGAGAAAGAAACAGACCGATACACAGAAAGAGAGAGAGAGGGGGGGAGACAAAACCCAGAGACAGAGAGACAGACAGACAGGACAAACAGACGGACAATTCAACAGAAACAGAGAAAAAACAGATCGATATACAGAAAGAGAGAGAGAGAAAAGGCTAGAGAGAGAGAGAGAGAGGAGTGACAGACAGACAAACAGACAGACAGACAGACAGACAGAGACAGAGAAAAGAAGCCGACCGATATACAGAGAGAGAGAGAGAGAAAAAGGAGACAAGAGAACAGAGAGAGGGGACAGAGACAGAGACAGACAGACAGAGACAGAAAAGGAGGGGGAGGGCTTAGGACAAAATCTGGTTAGTGTAAAAGACCCACCTCCTTTTCTAATATGTACAATTTATCTCCCTCCATCTTTCCTCCCTCCTCCCTCCTCACCCACCTTCATCATCCTTCCCACCCATCTTCACACCCCCCACCCACCCCTTCTGGGTCTGTAAGCCTTTACCCTTTCACTTAAATGTGGCAAGGAAACTATTACAAGATAGAAAGTTTACAAAAAATGAGAGAGAGAGAGGGGAGATACAGAGACAGAGACAGAAACAGAAACAGAAACAGAGAAAAAGAGAAAAAGAGGAAAAAGACAGAGCCCAGACAGAGAAAGACAGAGAGAGGGGAGGGAAAAGACACAGAGAGAGAGAGCGAGAGAAAGAAGGAAAGAAAAAAAGAGAGAAAAAAGAGAGAAAAAAGAGAGAGACAGAGAGAGAGGGGGAAAAAAGGGGAGAGGGGAGGGAAAGAAAGAGAGAGAGAGAAAGAGAGAGAGAGAAACAGAAACAGAGAGACAGAGAAAAAGACAGACAGACAGAGACAGACAGAGAAAGACAGAGAGAGGGGGGGGGCGAGAGGAAGAAGAGAGAGAGAGAGAAAGGGAGAGGGAGAGAAGAGAAAGAGAGAAGGAAAGAAAAAATAAAGAGAAAAGAAAGAAGAGAGAGAGAGAGAGAGAAGAGAAGAGAAGAAAGAGAGAGAAAGAAAGAGAGAAAAAGAAAAGGAGAGAAGAGAAAGAGAGAGAGTGAGGAAGAGAGAGAAGAAGAGAGGGGGAGGAGAGAGAGATTCAGAATTTTTATTCAAAAAAGGCCATCCCCCCAAGGAAGGGGTGTTGTAAGAAAAATAAAATTAATCAATATCTATCATAGGATTAACAATAAAAACAAAGTAATTTATTACAAAGAATTTCCCTGTTTTAGCGCTTTGAGCAAAAAAACCAAAATTTTTAATGTAATGAAAGGGTTAAACACATTAACAAACACGAAAAACTTTTTTTGGGGCCCCTTTTTTTAAAAACTTTTGGGGGATAAACCCGGGTTTTTTAATCAAAAGGGGAAAAAAGGGACAAAATGTTTTTTCGTTTTTCTTCAGCTTGCCCCCCAAAAGGGGGGGGGAAAAAAACCGACTTTTCTGTTTCCCTTGTATAAAAATTTGGGGGGAATTTCAAAAGCGTTTAAACCCAAACCCCCAAATTTTTTGGGTTTTTGGGGTTTTTTTTTTAAAATTTTAACCCCCAAAAGTTAAAAGGAATGAAAGGGTTTAAAAACATTAAAAAAATTTTTAAAAACAGTTTTTGAAAATTTTTCATATTTTTCCACTTGTCGTAAATGGTTTTTCCCCCCTTTTTTCCCCAAACACAATCAATCAGTTTTTGAAAAAAAAAACAAAAAAAACCCTGTTGTCCCCGCAACCCCCCTTTGGGAAAAAAAAAAAAAACCCCCAAAAACCCATTTTTCATTCGGGAACACATACAAAACTGTTCCCCAAAATTCTTCCCCCCTTTTTAAAATCTACCCCCAAACGTTTTTTGGGGGTTTTTTTTTGGGCAGTCTATTGTTTCCATGTGCAATTTTTTAAAACCCAAAAATTGAAAAAAACGTAAAACTAATGAACAAAAAAAGGGGTTTATTTTTTTTGTTTTCCATACACCAAATCATTAGATGTCCTTTAAAACCAGTCCAAAAAACTTTTCAAAACAAAAAATTTTTTCAGTTAAAAAATTGCAAAAACTCCCTTAAAAAAACCCCAAACTTCTGCTCCTTTCAAAAAATTTTCGCTGTTTTTTGTGAGTAAAAAAATTTTGAAAAAAAAATTCAAATAATTTTAAAAATTCAATATTTTCAATCTTTTCATCGAAAAATTTAAATTGAGAAAGAAAAAAAAAAAGGAAAGAAAGAAGAGAGAGAGAGGAGAGGAGAGAAAAAAGAGAGAGAAAAAAAGAGAGACAGAAAGAAAAGAAACAGAGAGAAAAAAAAAGGACAGAAAGAAAAAGAAACAGGGGAGGGGAAAAAAAGGAAAGAAAGAAAGAAAAAACAGAGGGGAAAAAGGAGAGGGGCCCCCAAAAAAGAGAGAAGAGAAAACAAAAAGAAAAAAAAAAAAAAAAAAGAGAGAAGAGAAGGGGAGAAAAAAAAAGAGAGCAGAGAAAAAGAAACAGAGAGAAAAGAAAGGAAAGAAAAAAAAAAAAAAAAAGAAGAGAGGAGAGAGACCCCCCAAAAAGAAAGAAAGAGAGAGAGAGAAAAGGGAGGGGGGAGAGGACAGAAAAAAAGGGGAAAGAAAAAAGAGAGAAAAGAGAGAGAAAAAAAAGAGAGACAAAAAAAAAAGAAACAGAGGAGAAAGAAAGAAAAAAAAAGAAAGAGAGAGAAGAGAGAGACAGAAAAAAAGGGAAAAAAAGGGGGAAGAGAAAAGGACAGAAAAAAGAAAAAGGGAAAAAAAAGAAAAAAGAAAGAGGGGAGAAGAAAAGAAAAAAAAGGGAGACAGAAAAAAAAAAACCCCAGAGAAGAAAGAAAGAAAAAAAAAAGAGGAGAGAGCCCCCACACACGGGAAGAGGGGAGCCCAGAAAAAAAAGAAAAAAAGAAAAAGGGAGAAAAGGAGAGAGAAAAAAAAAAAGGGGAAAGGAAAGAGGAGGAGCGTTCAGAAAAAAAAGGGGGTTTAAAACCCATAGGGGCCAAAACCCCCCCAACAGAACAGGAAAAATTTTTAAAAAATTAGCTTTAAATCATTTTATGGCTTTCTTAATTAGTTTTAAAAAATTTTTTTTTATCATACAAAATTTAAAGTTTTTTAAATTTTTTTTGTTCCCCACACAACCATGTTTTTTGATCCCTTTACATAATTAGGTTTTTTTTTTGATGAAAACAAATTTTGCTTTTTTTTTTTAAATGTCTAAAAAATTTTGTTTTTTTTAAAATTTGATGTCAAAACATAATTAGTTTTTTTAAAATTTGCCCCCAAAAAAAAATTCCCCCTTTATTTTTAATTTTTTTTAAAAAAATTTTTTAGCTTTTTTATTTGAGGTCAAAGGCCCCCTACAAATTAGCTTTTTTATTTGATTTTATAAAAATTTTTGCTTTATTTTTTGATGAAAAACAAAAATTAAATTTTTTTTATTTGATTTTTTTACTTTAATTAGTTTTATTATTTGACCCCCAAAAAAAAATTTTGGGTTTAAAAATTTTTTTTTTGTATACAAAATTTTGTTTTTTTAATTTGATTTTCATACTTTAATTAGTTTTTTTTTTGGGGCCCCCTTTACATAATTTTTTTTTATTATTTGATGTCATAGGCCTACAAAATTATTTTTTAAAAATTTTTTTTTTTACAAAATTTAGCTTTTTTATTTGTT
>JAPXFY010000019.1:749173-756673 GCA_030674185.1 Monoplex corrugatus
TGGTTGGCAATGCAGGATGCTGGTGGACAGGGTGAGGGAGTCAAAGGGTTAAGTTTTTACGTGCTAGCATGGTTGGCAATGCAGGATGCTGGTGGACAGGGTGCGGGAGTCGAAAGTTTGCGCCTGTCTTGTTTTGTAATACCAAAATGGTGTTGTGATTCTAGTCTGACGTATTTCTGATTCATTTTTTTGTTTAAACAGCGGCAATGTCTTTGATTTAACTGGAAAGAACGAAACAAAACAAAGCAAAACAAAACAAAATTGAACAGCAAGATTCTTACTCCTTAAAGTGCAACTACATTACATATACTGAAAATGGAGCTGGCCTCTAACGAAAGAAAGAGACGAATGAAGGTCATTCAGGGGAGGTAAACCAGTAGACCTATTTTAACACAAGCCAGGGGACTTTTTCTTTAATTATCTTTCTTTCCTTCTTTCCGGAGTTTTTTTTTTTTTTACTTTGTATTTGATCAGTCTCTCTTTCCACCACCCCCCTTTTTTATTTTTCTCTGTCTCTGTCTCTCTTTCTGTCTCTCCCTCTCTCTCTCTCATCCTCTCTTTGTCTCTCTCTCTCTCCCCCTTCTCTCTCTCCCTCTCTCTCTTTCTCTCTGTCACCCTCTCTCTTTCTCTCTCTCCCTCTCTTTCTCATCCTCTCTCTTTCTCTTTTTCTCTCTCTCTCTTTCTCCCCCCCTCTCTCTCTTTCTCTTTCCCTCTCTCTCTCTGTCTCTCTCTCTCCTCTCCTCTCTCTCTCTCTCCGTCTCTCTCTCTCTCCCCCTCTCTTTGTCAGTTTCATTTCATGTCTATCCACATAATGTGTATTAGACGATGAGGGAAAGAGGAGAGGGAAAAGGTTACAGGAAAAAGAACTATCATCATCATCATCATCATCATCATCATCATCATCATCATCATCAGGTGCCCTGCCGCATGGAGTTGGCGACCATGGACTTCTATCCATCTCTATCTCTCGTTGCCACCTTAGCATCTCCCCCACCCTCCTCATCCCCAGCCACTCTGCAAGTCCGTCCAGCATTCTCTCCTGGTCTACCTAGTGCTCTCTTTCCCTCCAGCTTTCCCGTGGTGACCAGGTGCTCCAAATCCCCCTTCCTCATAAAATGGCCTATAAATGTTGCCTGTCTTTTCCTAATCTTCCTTATGAATGATCTACTTGTCTGCCTCCATCAAGAGACTGTCTCGTTTGTTTTCTTTGCTGTCCATGAAATTCTCAACATTCTTCTTAGAAACCACATCACGGCTGCCTCAATCTTGCTCTGGCTTTGCTTGCTGACTGTCCATGCCTCACATCCGTACAACAGTATTGGTTTCTATATAACATTCAAGGACTCTCTTTCTGATGTTAATTGATAGGCATTTGTTGGTAAGAATGCTTTTCATCTTCTTGAACGCTGTTTTGGCTTAGCCGATTCTGCCAGCTATTTCCGATGTGCATCTGCCGTCTGATGAAATGACCGTTCCCAGGTATTTGAACTTGTGTCAAGGTTGTGCCATTTGCTGTTATTTTGCATGAGATGATTTTATGTTTTTTACTGATCACCATGACTTCAGTCTTCCTGCTGTTTAGTTCCAACCCCTTATCTTTGCTTTCTATTTCTAGTATATTCACAAGGTTTTGTAGGTATACCGTATATGAAATTTGGAAAACTGTCAAAGTATAACTAACAACTGAGAGGATCAGCGAGGTGAAAGCGTGGAGTAGGTGGGGTGAGCAGTGGCAACAAGTACAATGGTAGGCCAATCCAAACGCTGCAGAGGTCAATCAACTTGGTGATGGGGGAAGATGTTTTTTTCTTCATTCGTCTGGCTCCGTGCCAACAGCCAACAGGGCGAGGTCTGGTGAAACACTTTGGGAAAGATTTGGCATCGAAGACAGAGGTTTATAATACTTGGAGTTAGAAGTTTCTTCGAGAAGAGTTCATCGCGTTGGGACAATTTTCCATAAGTGACCTCCCACCACAAAATCAGTCTTAACTCGCTGTCAGTTTAACAGCACTAGGAGCTGAAAAGGTGACTGAGGGTCTATCTGGGTTGTTTTGACTTTTTCTCAAAATTGATTTCTGTAGACTATAATTTATCCTCCACAGAAATTTTTTTCTTGAAAAAATATTATTATTAATCAATTTAAAATTGTATTTTAATGCACTTATCGCAGCAGAAAGAACGCAATTTCCTACCAAAAGTACCTATTGTTGTCTCTTATTATGAACCGTAACTTGTACAGTACCTGCACATGTAGTATACTGACAGAAAGCTCTTTGGTGCACCTTTCATGATAATGACAGCGAAAATTAGAAACAAACTGGGTCAAAGCCACCAAATAAAGAAATTTAAGATAAATGTGTAGGAGAGCACACAAAAAACTTTAGAGGCCGTTTTCTCAAAATGGCCGTCATACAACTTAATGACTTTAAACATACATAACTTCTACATTTTTTTTGAGTACAAGCTTTATTCAAGTATCAAAATAATCAGTAGAATGTACACTTTCCAGTGATATGTATATCTCAAAATGCCCAAAATGCTAGTTGAGACTGTGTCCACCAGCATCCTGCATTGTCAACTATCCTAGCAAAGTCCCTTTTCTCACACTGGACCGAGCAGCAGGGAAGTTTCAGTCTTTTTCTCCCTAATTTTTTGTATCTGGTGTTTGTTTGTTTGTTTGTGATCTTATGCTTGACAAAGGCCAGCTGGCCGAAAATTTGCGCCTGTTCACTCTTCTTGTATCAAATACGCGTTCTTGTTCTTTTTTCGTGTTTTTTCTTGTTCTTAAAACCTAGCAAAGCAAAAACTTAACCCTTTGATTCCCTCACCCTATCTATCAATTGCAAAAACTTAACACTTTGACTCCCTTACCCTATCAACTGCAAAAACTTAACCCTTTGACTCCCTTACCCTATCTACCAACTGCAAAAACTTAACTCTTTGACTCCCTTACCCCATCTACCAACTGCAAAAAAATAAACGTTTGACTCCTCCACCCTCCTGCAAGAAGCTGGTGGATAGGCTACGTGAGGAGTCAAAGGGTTAAAACGTTTGCTTTGCTAGCGTGATTGATAATGCAAAAAGCTGGTGGATAGGGTGAGGGGGGTCAAAGGGTTAAACGTTTGCTTTGCTAGCGTGATTGATAATGCAAAAAGCTGGTGGGTAGAGTGAGGGAGTCAAAGGGTTAAATGTTTGCTTTGCTAGCATGGTTGACAATGCAGGATGCTGGTGGACAGGGTGCGGGAGTTGAAGAGTTAAGATGGGCAGTGAACTGACCAGCAGTTATGTTGCAATTAAAGGTAGGATTTGAACCTAAGACATAGATCTTGAGTCCATGGCTCAACCAACAGCCAGCCAGCCAGCCAGCCAGCAAACCAGCCAGCAAACCAGCCAGCCAGCAAGCCAGCCAACAAACCAGCCAGCCAGCCAGCCAGCCAGCCAGCAGACCCAGGCAGAATAAACGAACGAGTTTCCACACTAACTTTCCCCCCCTAAACTCAAGAAAATATTAGGCCTACACAATGCAGCCCACCACCAACTTCCAAAATTCTGGCATGATCTTAATAACATTTTTTTTTATCAGTTCTAAAACCTTACTAAGCACAAAGAGTTAGGCTAAGCCTACTTTGCAGAAAGTGAAGGTTTAAACCTCAATTTTCGTTAAACCTACAACCATATGTTATTTTATGGGTAAGCGTGAAGAAATACTAGACTTTTGGCCAAAACAGCAGGTTCATTAACATAGCCTATGCATATGCAATGACGATAAAAACGCATCAAACCAAAGAGAAAAGTGCCTAAGAACTTACGCTATTTGTTCAAACCACGAGTCCAGTTATGGCAGCATGTAAGATGTCAAACTGACGTTTTATCATTTTAAGTTTAGAGAGAAAACTGTACAATACTGTGTGAAAGTTTGCAAACAACAAACTGCAAGTGTGATTAGGGAATCTTTCCTTTGACCAAAAAACAAACAAAAAACAAAACAAAAACAAAACAATAAACAAAACAAAACAAAAAACAGGCTTGTAGACTTTCAACCTTAGACTCCGGCACCCTATCCAGCAACTGGAAAAACGTAACCCTTTGACTCCCTCACCATTTCCACCAGCTTCCTTTGACTCCCTTACCCTTTCCACAGCTTTCTGTTGGAAGCTGGTGGAAAAAATGAGGGAGTCAAAGGGTTAAGTTTTTGCTTTGCTAGCATAGTTGATGACGCAGGATGCTGATAGACAGGGTGCGGAGGTCACAGAGTTAAACTACAGCACAGTTATTGTACAGTCCCGCAAGAGTTTGTTTCCCCCCCCCATCCCCCTGTGAGTTATTGTTATTGTTGTTGATGTTTAAAGCCCAGCCGATTGCGTAGAGCCATATCAGGGCTATAACCACTTCAAAACATACAAAACTTCAACAGGAAGAGAGAAAAGAGAGAGAGAGAGAGAGAGAGAGAGAGAGAGAGAGAGAGAGAGAGAGAGAGAGAAGAGAGAGAAGAGAGAGAGAGAGAGAGAGAGAGAGAGAGAGAGAGAGAGAGAGAAAGAAAAAAAATCATATCAGGACTATAACTGCTTCAAAACATACAAAACTTCAACAGGGGGGGGAACAAAAAACGGGAAAATAAAATTCAGTAGGCTACACATATCAATGCATTCGCAGCACATAATCTAAGGATCCCCTGTGAGGGTTTCGTTTTTCAAACAAAGTGTTCACAACACAACGGTACTACAAAAAGCAAATACAAAAAAAAGTGTGACCAACTTACCAGCGAAAAGAGCAGTGAACAGCAAAACGCACTTCATATTTGGCGAATTAAGCGAAGGACGAGTGTGAGCGAAGAAGAAGACAACAGACAATCGGACAGCAGAAGACACCACAGACCAGCAAACCTACAGTCTTTCCCAACAAATGGAACCCAGCTGCCCAGCTCTCAAACCCAAGCCGAACTCCGACCAATCGCCTTTCGTTAGCCTACTGACGAAACCCAAGCAGCGTGGCGAGAGGGATGTTATATACAGCAGTAGCAGAAGCAGAGGCAGCAAGAACAGCTCGAACTGTTGGCTTGGCGAAACTTAGAGGTGGGGGGTTGGGATGGGGAGGGGAGGGGCGGAGGAGATGGCGAGGTCAGAGAGTTGGGGGTGGGGGTGGGATTGGGGGTGGGATTACAGAGGAGGAACAGAAATATGTGTCTGTGCGTTAGAGAGAGAGAGGGGGAAAGAAAGAGAGAGAGGGGAAAGAGAGAGAGAGGAGAGGGAGAGAGAGAGAGAAGCGGAAGAGAGAGAGAGAGAGGGGGGGGGCGAAGAGAAAGAAAAAGAGAGAGGGCAAAGAGAAAGAGAGAGAGCGAGAGAGAGAGAGAGGGCGAAGAGAGAGAGAAGAAGAAGAAGAAGAAGAAGAAGAAGAAGAAAGACATAGAGAGAGAGAGAGAGAGAGAGAGAGAGAGAGAGAGAGAGAGAGGGTGACGAGAAAGAGAGAGATATGAGCGAGAGAGATAGAGAGAGAGATAGAGAGAGAGGGCGAAAAAAGAGAGAGAGACGGAGAGAGAGAAGGGGAAGAGAAAGAGAGAGTGAGAGAGAGAGGGGGGACGAAGTGGAAGGGAAGGAAAGGGGGGGGGGCTTGTTGATAGTGAGAGGTAAAACAGCGGGCAGTGGGCGATGGCTAACGCAGGGGACGAACTGCAAGTGAGAAGGGGGAAACCGCTGGTGCTGTTAGTGGTCTGCTTGAGGAGAGCTGGCCATGGACCTTCCTTGTACATGTTAGTCCTTGAGACGTCAGGTGGAATGGTGTGTGTGTGCGTGTGTGTGTGTGTGTGTGTGTGTGGAGGTGGGATAGATGAGTAACAGACTGGATGTACATGTAGTGAGTGAGTGACCACAGGCGTTGTGACTCACCTACCCTCCAGAATTCTTTACAGGGGCAGTAATTAGATGGATACGATGGAATTTCTTTCCATGCAAGTTGGTGTTCAAGAACCAGTCATTGTTACCTGACACTTTCCTGTATCGAGTCTTCTTCTTCCTGTCTTTGTTGGTGCCGCTGGTCTTGGAGAGCTTTATAGAACACATACAGGTGAACGGACAAGCAAGGCAGAAAATTATGGGAAGAAATGACTGAAAGCACAGAAGGAAGGTAAAAACGAAAAGAGAGATAGAGAACAGGAAATTGTGACCTCCCACTACGAAATCAGTCTTAACTAACATTTTGGGCATTTTGAGGTATACATATCACTGGAAAGTGTACATTCTGCTGATTATTTTGGTTTTTGAATAAAGCTTGTACTAAAAAAATTGTATGTTTAAAGTCATTAAGTTGTATGACGGCCATTTTGAGAAAACGGCTTCTAAAGTTTTTGTGTGCTCGCCTACACACTTTCCTTAATTTTCTTTATTTGGTGGCTTTGACCCAGTTTGTTTCTAATTTTCGCTGTCATTATCTGAAAGGTGCACCAAAGAGCTTTCCATCAGTATATTACATGTGCGGGTACTGTACAGGTTACGGTTCATAATAAGAGATAAAAATAGGTACTTTTGGTAGGAAACTGCGTTCTTTATGCTGTGATCAGTGCATTAAAATACTATTTTAAATTGATTAATAATATTTTTTCAAGAAAAAAAACTTCTGTGGGGGATAGATTATAGTCTACAGAAATCAATTTTGAGAAAAAGTCAAAACACCACAGATAGACCCTCAGTCACCTTTTCAGCTCCTAATGCTGTTCGACTGACTGCGAATTAAGACTGATTTCGTGGTGGGAGGTCACAATTTCTAGCACAGAATTTCCAGATGGTGGGGATACTGTTTATACTGAAAGAGCCCCCGGCATCCCCACGGGGGGCTATCGTGATCCGACTTTCTCTATATCTGGTCTTCTTCTCCATGTCCTTGGTGTCGTTGCTGTTAGTGTTGTTGTTGCTGTTGTTATTGTCGTTTTTGTTCTTGTTGTTATTGCCGTTGTTGCTATCGTTGTTGTTGTTGTTGTTATTGCTGCTGTTATTGTTGTTACAGTTGTTGTTATTGTTGTTGTTGCTGTTGTTATTGTCGTTTTTGTTCTTGCCGTTGTTGCTATCGTTGTTGTTGCTGTTGTTGTTATTGCTGCTGTTATTGTTGTTACAGTTGTTGTTATTGTTGTTGTTGCTGTTGTTATTGTCGTTTTTGTTCTTGCCGTTGTTGCTATCGTTGTTGTTGCTGTTGTTGTTATTGCTGCTGTTATTGTTGTTACAGTTGTTGTTATTGTTGTTGTATTGTCATAGTTGCTATTGTTGTTGTTGTTCTTCTTTTCCCTTAGTACCACAAAGAGTTATTGAGGTCACAAAGAGTTATTGAGGTCACAAAGAGTTATTGAGGTCACAAAGAGTTATTGAGGTCACAAAGAGTTATTGAGGTCACAAAGAGTTATTGAGGTCACAAAGGGTTATTGAGGTCACAAAGAGTTATTGAGGTCACAAAGAGTTATTGAGGTCACAAAGGGTTATTGAGGTCACAAAGAGTTATTGAGGTCACAAAGAGTTA
>JAPXFY010000019.1:764173-771673 GCA_030674185.1 Monoplex corrugatus
CCAAGATCTATAACGATGACTTATATTCTTGACTGTTTATAAACCCAAGATCTATAACGATGACTTATATTCTTGACTGTTTATAAACCCAAGATCTATAATGATGACTTATATTCTTGTGTGTTTATAAACCCAAGATCTATAACGATGACTTATATTCTTGTGTGTTTATAAACCCAAGATCTATAACGATGACTTATATTCTTGTGTGTTTATAAATCCAAGATCTATAACGATGACTTATATTCTTGACTGTTTATAAACCCAAGATCTATAACGATGACTTATATTCTTGACTGTTTATAAACCCAAGATCTATAACGATGACTTATATTCTTGTGTGTTTATAAACCCAAGATCTATAACGATGACTTATATTCTTGTGTGTTTATAAACCCAAGATCTATAACGATGACTTATATTCTTGACTGTTTATAAACCCAAGATCTATAACGATGACTTATATTCTTGACTGTTTATAAACCCAAGATCTGTACTAATGGTATATATTCTCTCTTCTCTTCTCTCCTCTCTCTCTTTCTTTTTTTTTCTCACTCTCTCTTTCTCTCTGTCTGTCTGTCTGTCTGTGTCTCCTATCTGTCTGTCTGTCTCTGTATTTATCATCTAGTCTCTCTGTGAAGACGATGTGTCGATAAAGATTTTTTTCGGTGCTTTAGTGATGGACTGTCCCTATAGCTCGATGACAAATCCCTTGTCGAAACTGATCCCAAAGCAGCACAGACTGACTCATCGTTCAATCTTTAGTACCTAAATACAGTTAGTGAGATGTCTTTACAGTTGGTGGGATGTCTTTACAGCTGGTGGGATGTCTTTACAGTTGGTGGGATGTCTTTACAGTTATTGGGATGTCTTTACAGTTGATGGGATGTCTTTACAGTTACTGGGATGTCTTTACACTTAGTGGGATGTCTTTACAGTTAGTGGGATGTCCTTATAGTTAGTGGGATGTCTTTACAGTTAGTGGGATGTCTTTACAGTTAGTGGGATGTCTTTACACATAGTGAGATGTCTTTACAGTTAGTGGGATGTCTTTACAGTTAGTGGGATGTCTTTACAGTTAGTGGGATGTCTTTACAGTTAGTGGGATGTCTTTACACTTAGTGGGATGTCTTTACACTTAGTGGGATGTCTTTACAGTTAGTGGGATGTCTTTACAGTTAGTGGGATGTCTTTACAGTTAGTGGGATGTCTTTACAGTTAGTGGGATGTCTTTACACTTATTGGGATGTCTTCACAGTTAGTGGGATGTCTTTACAGTTAGTGGGATGTCTTTACAGTTAGTGGGATGTCTTTACACTTAGTGGGATGTCTTTAAACTTAGTGGGATGTCTTTACAGTTAGTGGGATGTCTTTACAGTTAGTGGGATGTCTTTACAGTTAGTGGGATGTCTTTAAACTTAGTGGGATGTCTTTACAGTTAGTGGGATGTCTTTACAGTTAGTGGGATGTCTTTACACTTAGTGGGATGTCTGTACAGTTGATGGGATGTCTTTACAGTTAGTGGGATGTCTTTACAGTTAGTGGGATGTCTTTACAGTTAGTGGGATGTCTTTACAGTTTAGTGGGATGTCTTTACAGTTAGTGGGATGTCTTTACAGTTAGTGGGATGTCTTTACACTTAGTGGGATGTCTTTACACTTAGTGGGATGTCTTTACAGTTAGTGGGATGTCTTTACAGTTAGTGGGATGTCTTTACACTTAGTGGGATGTCTTTACAGTTAGTGGGATGTCTTTACAGTTAGTGGGATGTCTTTACACTTAGTGGGATGTCTTTACAGTTAGTGGGATGTCTTTACAGTTAGTGGGATGTCTTTACAGTTAGTGGGATGTCTTTACACTTAGTGGGATGTCTTTAAATTAGTGGGATGTCTTTACATTTAGTGGGATGTCTTTACAGTTAGTGGGATGTCTTTACAGTTAGTGGGATGTCTTTACACTTAGTGGGATGTCTTTACAGTTAGTGGGATGTCTTTACAGTTAGTGGGATGTCTTTACAGTTAGTCGGATGTCTTTACAGTTAGTGGGATGTCTTTACAGTTAGTGGGATGTCTTTACAGTTAGTCGGATGTCTTTATAGTTAGTGGGATGTCTTTACAGTTAGTGGGATGTCTTTACAGTTAGTGGGATGTCTTTACACTTAGTGGGATGTCTTTACATTAATGGGATGTCTTTACAGTTATGGGATGTCTTTACAGTTAGTGGGATGTCTTTACAGTTAGTGGGATGTCTTTACAGTTAGTGGGATGTCTTTACAGTTAGTGGGATGTCTTTACAGTTAGTGGGATGTCTTTACAGTTAGTGGATGTCTTTACAGTTAGTGGGATGTCTTTACACTTAGTGGGATGTGTTTACAGTTAGTGGGATGTCTTTACAGTTAGTGGGATGTCTTTACACTTAGTGGGATGTCTTTACACTTAGTGGGATGTCTTACAGTTAGTGGGATGTCTTTACAGTTAGTGGGATGTCTTTACAGTTAGTGGGTTGTCTTTACAGTTAGTGGGATGTCTTTACAGTTAGTGGGATGTCTTTACAGTTAGTGGGATGTCTTTACAGTTAGTGGGATGTCTTTACAGTTGGTGGGATGTCTTTACAGTTGGTGGGATGTCTTTACAGTTAGTGGGATGTCTTTACAGTTAGTGGGATGTCTTTACAGTTAGTGGATGTCTTTACACTTAGTGGGATGTCTTTACAGTTAGTGGGATGTCTTTAGTAGGGATGTCGTTTACAGTTAGTGGGATGCTTCTTTACAGTTAGTGGGATGTCTTTAAGTGGGATGTCTTTACAGTTAGTGGGATGTCTTTACATTAGTGGGATGTCTTTACAGTTAGTGGGATGTCTTTAGTGGATGATGTTTTTACAGTTAGTGGGATGTCTTTACATTAGTGGGATGTCTTTACAGTTAGTGGGATGTCTTTACATGTTAGTGGGATTGTCTTTACAGTTAATGGGTGTCTTTACAGTTAGTGGGTTGTCTTTACAGTTAGTGGGTGTCTTTACAGTTAGTGGGTTGTCTTTACAGTTAGTGGGATGTCTTTACACTTAGTGGGATGTCTTTACAGTTAGTGGGATGTCTTTACAGTTAATGGGTTGTCTTTACAGTTGATGGGATTGTCTTTACAGTTAGTGGATGTCTTTACAGTTGGGGATGTCTTTACACTTAGTGGGATGTCTTTACAGTTAGTGGGATGTCTTTACACTTAGTGGGATGTCTTTACAGTTATGGGATGTCTTTACACTTAGTGGGATGTCTTTACAGTTAGTGGGATGTCTTTACAGTTAGTGGGATGTCTTTACAGTTAGTGGGATGTCTTTACAGTTAGTGGGATGTCTTTACATTATAATGGGATGTCTTTACAGTTAGTGGGATGTCTTTACAGTTAATGGGATGTATTTCAGTTATGTGGGATGTCTTTACAGTTAGTGGGATGTCTTTACAGTTAGTGGGATGTCTTTACAGTTAGTGGGATGTCTTTACAGTTATGGGTGTCTTTACACTTAGTGGGATGTCTTTAAGTTATGGGATGTCTTTAAGTTAGTGGATGTCTTTACAGTTAGTGGGATATCTTTACAGTTAGTGGGATGTCTTTACAGTTAGTGGGATTCTTTACAGTTAGTGGATGTCTTTACAGTTGTGGGATGTCTTTACAGTTAGTGAATGTCTTTACAGTTAGTGGGATGTCTTTACAGTTAGTGGGATGTCTTTACAGTTAGTGGGATGTCTTTACAGTTAGTGGGATGTCTTTAAGTTAATGGGATGTCTTTAAGTTAATGGGATGTCTTTACAGTTAGTGGGATGTCTTTACAGTTAGTGGGATGTCTTTATAGTTAATGGGATGTCTTTAAGTTAATGGGATGTCTTTACAGTTAATGGGTTGTCTTTACAGTCAGTGGGATGTCTTTACACTTAGTGGGATGTCTTTACAGTCTAGTGGGATGTCTTTGTAGAGTCAGTGGGATGTCTTTACACTTAGTGGGATGTCTTTACACTTAGTGGGATGTCTTTACACTTAGTGGGATGTCTTTTCACTTTGTGGGATGTCTTTACAGTTAGTGAGATGTCTTTACAGTTAGTGGGATGTCTTTACATTAGTGGGATGTTTTTACAGTTAATGGGATGTCTTTACACTTAGTGGGATGTGTTTACAGTTAGTGGGATGTCTTTACAGCTGATGGGATGTGTTTACTGTGGTGGGATGCCTTTAAAGCCGGGATGGTTTTACATTTGGGATGTATTTACTGCTGATTTACAGCCTAGGTTCCAGAACAGTATGTGTGGTAAGACAGTACAGACAGCAAGCTGACCACAATGGAAATACAATACGCGAAAGGGAAAGTGATGTATATCAGATTACTATTTCCAGATTACTATTTCCAGTTTGATTCGCGACGGAAAGTACCCACCACCCACCCACCACCCCCCCCTCCGTGGTTATGCCATTGGTTCTTTCAGTATAAATGTGACCTCCCACCACAAAATCAGTCTTAACTCGCAGTCAACCAAACAGCACTAGGAGCTGAAAAGGTGACTGAGGGTCTGTCTGGGGTGTTTTGACTTTTTCTCAAAATTGATTTCTGTAAAGTATAATCTATCCCCCACAGAATTTTGTGTCTTGAAAAAATATTATCAATCAATTCAAATCGGTATTTTAATGCACTGATCGCAGCAGAAAGAACGCAATTTCCTACCAAAAGTACCTTTTTTTGTCTCTTATTATCAACCGTAACCTGTACAGTACCCGCACATGTAGTATACTGACAGAAAGCTCTTTGGTGCACCTTTCAGATAATGACAGCGAAAATTAGAAACAAACTGGGTCAAAGCCACCAAATAAAGAAATTTAAGGAAAATGTGTAGGAGAGCACACAAAAACTTTAGAGGCCGTTTTCTCAAAATGGCCCTCATACAACTTAATGACTTTAAACATACATAACTTCTACGTTTTTTTGAGTACAAGCTTTATTCAAGTACCAAAATAATCAATAAAATGTACACTTTCCAGTGATATGTATATCTCAAAATGCCCAAAATGCCAGTTAAGACTGATTTCGTGGTGGGAGGTCACAAATAGTATTTCCACCTTCTGGAAATTCTCTGCTAGATTTTCCTCTTTTCTCCCACTGTCTTTGTTTCTGCCTGGTTCCTTTACTTTCTGCCATTTTTCCAATAATGTTCTGCTTTGCTGATCCATTCACTTGTACGTACTTTTTCTTAGGACTGATAACTGGATCCATGTGTACTTAACACAAAAAGGTGTGTCTTCAAGCTATGGTGTTCGTCTGTCGTCGTCGACAATGACCACGGCTTCATGAAGTTGCTTTGAGTCAGTGTGTTCGGAGGTGACTGATCAATCCGATCCGTGCACGGAAGTAACGTCCACAGGTTGGACATCTGTGGTCGGTTACTGTGGTTGAAGGGTTTGCAGCCCTAGCTTTCCGTGCAGCTCGTTTTTCTTGTGCACATTGGATACGAGAAGTGGTACATCCGGTTTCGATTCTTCTACGCCAGACTGTACGGTCGAGGGCAAGGTTTTCCCAATTCTCCCAGTCTATGTTGAGGGACTTTAGCGATGCCTTCAAGCTGTCTTTAAACCGTTTTCTCTGGCCTCCAACTGTTCTCTTGCCAGACGCTAGTTCCCCGTAGAGGAGTTGCTTCGGAATTCTGGTGTCAGACATCCGGTACACATGGCCAGCCCAGCGAACTTGAAAGAAGACAGAGTTGGTCGAGCAGACGAGGGATGATCGCTCCAGTTGTATGGACCACGACATAGAAAAAGAATGGCAACAGACTGTGGTACATTTGTATCAAGAAATTTGGAAACAGTTAGTATTAGAAGCAGAATGGACAGTTTCAGTTTCAGTTTCAGTTTCAGTTTCAGTTTCAGTTTCAATTTCTCAAGATGACGTCTCCGCGCTCGGAATGAATTCCATAATATGCTATATCATCACAGGTGCCAGGTGAAGCAGAAGATCCAGAATGATGACGGCACAAGCCTTGAGCCTGCGCACAAACCCATGAGCTGGCCAGGTTCTGAGGTCCTTCATAGTTCCATAACCCTGGGGTCGTAGGGGAGTGAGGTGGCAGAGACCTCAACTTTTCCCGGGGCCAGCACCATGAGGGCGGCGCCCATCCACTCTCCGTTACTTCAAATTCACATCCATAATCACATTTTTTTACCCAAGACTTCAGAAAGACAAGAAGGCTAATTGGTCTTCAAGGGGACTGACCTGGGAAATCAACCTATCTCTCCGGGCAATACCCTGATCTTCACAATTTTCAACTGCCGTGGGATCTTTAGCGTGCGCAGCCAGAAGGCACACAGGTCTGACTCGTTTTTCGTCCCTTCCGAAGGACCAGACGTTCAGTTCGACTTTTCGGTCAAACTGAGGAGAGAAGTCGAGGCAGGTGAACGTCTGAACCATTCTGCCACTCTTCTCCCTACGGAGGATCGAGAGGTCAGGCAGGGGAGGTGGTCACAAAACTAAATAAATGCAGTACCATTGATGTTTCTGTCATCCTCAAAAAAGGTCTTTAATGTACTCTCCCCATCTGTCCAGTATTTTGTCTTTTTCCATGATAACCAATACTGTTGTACGGATGCGAGGCGTGGACAGTCAGCAAGCAAAACCAGAGCAAGATTGAGGCAGCCAAGATGTGGTTTCTCAGAAGAATGTTGAGAGTTCCATGGACAGCAAAGAAAACAAACGAGACAGTCTTAATGGAGGCAGACACAAGTAGATCACTCATAAGGAAGATTAGGAAAAGACAGGCAACATTTATAGGCCATTTTATGAGGAAGGGGGATTTGGAGCACCTGGTAACAACGGGAAAGCTGGAGGGAAAGAGAGCACCAGGTAGACCCAGGGAGAAAATGCTGGACGTACTTGCAGAGTGGCTGGGGATGAGGAGGGTGGGGGAGATGCTGGGGGTAACGAGAGATAGAGATGGCTGGAAGTCCATGGTCGCCCACGCCATGCGGCAGGGCACCTAATGATGATGATGATGAGTACCATTGATACACATGAAGCATACTAGTGTATTGATTGTGTATGAAATTATTTGTATAGAAATTTTACATAACAGTGGCATAACGTTTAGTTTGAGAGAAATGAAATGAAAATGTTCCTGTGGTTTTGATAGTATCTCGTGCAATAGGAGATCGTCAGACTTAAAAAAACAAGAAAAAAAAAAGGTAAAAAAAGCAGATCCCTAAAATTGAAAATTAAACAAAGCAGATCCCTAAAATTGAAAATTAAACAAAGCAGATCCCTAAAATTGAAAATTAAACAAAGCAGATCCTAAAATTGAAAATTAAACAAAGCAGATCCCTAAAATTGAAAATTAAACAAAGCAGATCCCTAAAATTGAAAATTAAACAAAGCAGATCCCTAAAATTGAAAATTAAACAAAGCAGATCCCTAAAATTGAAAATTAAACAAAGCAGATCCCTAAAATTGAAAATTAAACAAAGCAGATCCCTA
>JAPXFY010000019.1:776673-806673 GCA_030674185.1 Monoplex corrugatus
TCATCATCATCAATGTGCCTTGACACATGGCGTTGGCGATCATCAAAAGGTTATTGCCCAGTCGACTGCGTAGAGTGGAATCACTGCTGTAGATATGTCAACACAAACACAACACTTCAACAGTGAAATTGAAAACGGAAAAGAAACTAAAGGTCCTCGACACAACCAGGAAGCTGATAGACAGGGTGAAAGAGTCAAAAGTTTAAATCCCAGCCGACTGCGTGGGGTCGTATCAGGGCTACAACCAGTTCAAAACATAGGCCTACACAATACTTCAAAAGAAAAACAAAAATGGAGAAGAAACTTAATGTTGCTGACACTAGCAATTTCACACCGTCTGCTGTAGTTGTTTGAGATATTAAAACACAAGGGATTTCAGTCACAAGTGGTTCCCGATTAAACATACAATCCATTACCAAAGGAAATAAGAGGGAAGCAGGGAGAATTTTAAATATCAACTAAGTATCATAACTCTTGAGAGTCACGGAGTTATCTCCCATGTAGAATTTCTCAAACCCAACACAGTTTGCGCTACCCATTCAGCTAGCATAGACGCAGCCACAAAGCATAAAGCATAAGGAATGTTCTGAGCTTACCACTTTATGCTTTGTGGCTGCGTCTATGCTAGCTGAATGGGTTGCGCAAACTGTGTTGGGTTTGAGAAATTCTACATGGGAGATAACTCCGTGACTCTCAAAGTTATGTTACTTAGTTGATACAACCTATTGTCAAGTAAGAATCCAGGGCAGAGCATGCACTGATTTTCAGTCCTTCCTTAATTAAAAGACAAAAAAGCTGAGACTGTTTTATATCGATTGCAGGTGAGTGTGTGTGTGTGTAGTGTTGTGTGTGTGTGTGTGTGTGTGTGTGTGTGTGTGTGTGTGTGTGTTAGTGTGTTTTCTTGGTGCTAGTGTCAGTGTATGTGTGTGCGTGCGTGCGTGTGTGTGTGTTTGTGTGTGAGTATGCGTGCGTGCGTGCCTGAGTGTGTGTGTATGTGTGTGTTTGTGTGTGTGTATGTGTTAGTGAGTGTGAGAAGAAAATTGTCTCCAGACTCATTGCAAGCACACCAAAAGAGTATGCTTTGATGAGTAAGACAGGCTAACTTCTTTTGACAAACAGACCAAATATAAATTTATGACATTTTATTCACTTAGTGTACGTTACCAACAAATGCCTGTCAATTAACATCAGAAAGAGAGTCCTTGAATGTTATACAGAACCAATACTGTTGTACGGATACGAGGCATGGACAGTCAGCAAGCAAAGCCAGAACAAGATTGATGCAGTCGAGATGTGGTTTCTCAGAAGAATGTTGAGAGTTCCATGGACAGCAAAGAAAACAAACGAGACGATCTTGATGGAGGCAGACACAAGTAGATCTCTCATAAGGAAGATTAGGAAACGACCACTTATAAGGAAGATTAGGAAAAGACAGGCAACATTTATAGGTCATTTTATGAGGAAGGGGGATTTGGAGCACCTGGTCACAACGGGAAAACTGGAGGGAAAGAGAGCACCGGGTAGACCCAGGGAGAGAATGGTGGACGGACTTGCAGAGTGGCTGGGGATGAGAAGGGTGGGGGAGATGCTAGGGGCAAAGAGAGATAGAGACAGATGGAAGTCCATGATCGCCAACGCCATGCAGCAGGGCACCTGATGATGATGATGATGAGTGTACGTTATGCAACCATACACAAATGTTTCAACTCACAAGAAAAATGACTATATCCTAAAGTTACAGTCCCTATCGTCCTTAACAAAAAAAAAAAAAAGAAAAAAAAAGTCTTCAAACCTTAATTCTGTTTGTTCTGAGACAGTTTCGTGTGAGCTTAGTGGTGTGCTCTCTAGTCTCTCTCTGTTTCTTCTGAGCTTAGTGGTGTGCTCTCTAGTCTCTCTCTGTTTCTTCTGAGCTTAGTGGTGTGCTCTCTGTCTCTCTCTGTTTCTTCTGAGCTTAGTGGTGTGCTCTCTGGTCTCTCTCTGTTTCTTCTGAGCTTAGTGGTGTGCTCTCTGGTCTCTCTCTGTTTCTTCTGAGCTTAGTGGTGTGCTCTCTGGTCTCTCTCTGTTTCTTCTGAGCTTAGTGGTGTGCTCTCTGGTCTCTCTCTGTTTCTTCTGAGCTTAGTGGTGTGCTCTCTAGTCTCTCTCTGTTTCTTCTGAGCTTAGTGGTGTGCTCTCTAGTCTCTCTCTGTTTCTTCTGAGCTTAGTGGTGTGCTCTCTGGTCTCTCTCTGTTTCTTCTGAGCTTAGTGGTGTGCTCTCTGGTCTCTCTCTGTTTCTTCTGAGCTTAGTGGTGCTCTTGGTCTCCTCTTTCTTCTAGCTTATGGTCTCTCGTCTCTCTCTGTTCTTCTGAGCTTAGTGGTGTGCTCTCTAGTCTCTCTCTGTTTCTTCTGAGCTTAGTGGTGTGCTCTCTGGTCTCTCTCTGTTTCTTCTGAGCTTAGTGGTGTGCTGTCCTTCTTCTTAGTTAGGTTTCTCTCTCTCTGTTTCTTCTGAGCTTAGTGGTGTGCTCTCTAGTCTCTCTCTGTTTCTTCTGAGCTTAGTGGTCTGTCTCTCTCTGTCTTCTGCTTATGTGTTCTTAGCTCTGGCTCTATTAGGTGGCTCTCAGTTCTGTTCTCTGCTAGTGGTCTCTCTGTCTCTCTCTGTTCGTCTGAGCTTAGTGGTGTGCTCTCTAGTCTCTCTCTGTTTCTTCTGAGCTTAGTGGTGTGCTCTCTAGTCTCTCTCTGTTTCTTCTGAGCTTAGTGGTGTGCTCTCTAGTCTCTCTCTGTTTCTTCTGAGCTTAGTGGTGTGCTCTCTAGTCTCTCTGTTTCTTCTGAGCTTAGTGGTGTGCTCTCTGTCTCTCTCTGTTTCTTCTGAGCTTAGTGTGTGCTCTCTGGTCTCTCTCTGTTTCTTCTGAGCTTAGTGGTGTGCTCTCTAGGTCTCTCTCTGTTTCTTCTGAGCTTAGTGTGTGCTCTCTGGTCTCTCTCTGTTCTCTGAGCTTAGTGGTGTGCTCTCTGTCTCTCCTGTTTCTTCTGAGCTTAGTGGTGTGCTCTCTGTCCTCCTCTGTTTCTTCTGAGTTAGGTGTGCTCTCTGGTCTCTCTTGTTTCTTTGACTTAGTGGTGTGCTCTCTGTTTCTCTGGTTGTGGCTTTGTGCTCTCTCTGTCTCCTGTTTTCTGCTTAGGTTTCTCTCTCTGGCTCTCTGTTCTCTGGCTTTGTTCTCTCTGTGCTCTCTTGTTTCTCTGTTTGGTGGTGTCTCTCTGGTCTCTCTCTGTTTCTTCTGAGCTTAGTGGTGTGCTCTCTGGTCTCTCTCTGTTCTTCTAGCTTAGTGGTGTGCTCTCTGGTCTCTCTCTTTTCTTTCTGACTTAGTGGTGCTCTCTGGTCTCTCTCTGTTTCTTCTGAGCTTAGTGGTGCTCTTGCTCTCTCTGTTTCTCTGACTTATGGTGCTCTCTGCTCTCTTTTCTTGACTTAGTGGGTTCTCTGTCTCTCTCGTTTCTTCTAGCTTAGGGGTTTGGTCTCTCTGTTCTCTCTGTTTCTGCTTGGTGCTCTCTGTCTCTCTCTGTTTTCTGCTTGTGTGCTCTCTTCTCTCTTGTTTCTTCCTTGTGGTTGCTCTCTGGTCTCTCTGTTCTTCTGTTATTTGCTTGTGTGTCTCTCTCTGTTTCTCGAGCTTTAGTGGTGTCTCTCTTCTCTCTCTGTTCTTCTGAGCTTAGTGGTGCTCTCTGTCTCTCTCTGTTTCTTCTGAGCTTAGTGGGTGCTCTCTGTCTCTTCTCTGTTTCTTCTGACTTATGTTGCTCTCTTGGTCTCTCTGTTTCTTCTGAGCTTAGTGGTGTCTCTGTCTCTCTCTGTTTCTTCTGAGCTTAGTGTGTCTCTGGTCTCTCTCTGTTTCTTCTGAGCTTAGGTGTGTCTGGTCTCTCTGTTTCTTCTGAGCTTAGTGTGTCTCTCTGTCTCTCTCTTTCTTCTTAGTGGTGTGCTCTCTGTCTCTCTCTGTTTCTTCTGAGCTTAGGGGTGCTCTCTGTCTCTTCTGTTTCTTCTGAGCTTAGTGGTGTGCTCTCTGTCTCTCTCGTTTCTTCTGAGCTTAGTGGTGTGCTCTTGTCTCTCTCTGTTTTCTGAGCTTAGTGGTGTGCTCTCTGGTCTCTCTGTTCTCTCTGTTGTGTCTAGCTTGTTGTTCTTCTGCTTTGTTTCTCTAGTTATGTTCTCTCTGGCTTTGTTCTCTAGCTTTTGTTCTCTGGCTTTTGTTTCTTCTCTTGTGTTTCTTCTGTCTTTGTTCTTCTAGCTTTGTTCTCTCTGTCTCTTGTCTTCTGTTTCTTCTGAGCTTAGTGGTGTGCTCTCTGTCTCTCTCTGTTTCTTCTGAGCTTAGTGTGTGCTCGTTCTTCTGTTTCTTCTGAGCTTAGTGGTGTGCTCTCTGTCTCTCTCTGTTTCTCTGAGCTTAGTGGTGTGCTCTCTGCTCTCTTTTCTTGCTATGTGTGTCTTGTCTCTCTGTTTCTCTGAGCTTAGTGGTGTTCTCTGTCTCTCTCGTTTCTCTGCTTGGTGTCTTAGTTTCTCTGTTTCTCTGTTGTTGGCTTTAGTTCTCTCTGTTCTCTTTTCTGAGCTAGTGTGTGCTCTCTTCTCTCTCTGTTTTCTTCTGAGCTTATGTTCTCTCTGTCTTCTGTTTCTCTCTAGCTTTTGTTCTCTCTAGTCTCTCTGTTCTTCTACTTGTGTTGCTTAGTTCTCTCTCTTGTTTCTCTGAGCTTAGTGGTGTGCCTCTAGTCTCTCTCTGTTTCTGCTATGGCTTAGTCTTCTCTTTTCTCTCTTTGTTTCTCTATCTTTGTTTCTCTGAGCTTGTGTTCTCTTAGCTTTGTTTGTCTGCTGTGTGTCTCTCAGTCTCTCTCTTTCTTGAGCTTAGTGGTGTGCTCTCTAGTCTCTCTCTTTTCTTCTGAGCTTAGTGGTGTGCTCTCTTCTCTCTCGTTTCTCTGAGCTTAGTGTGCTCTCTATCTCTCTCGTTTCTTCTGAGCTTAGTGGTGTGCTCTCTGGTCTCTCTCCGTTTCTTCTGAGCTTAGTGGTGTGCTCTTCTCTGTGTTCTCTCTGTCTTCTTTCTTCTGAGCTTAGTGGTGTGCTCTCTGGTCTCTCTCCGTTTCTTCTGAGCTTAGTGGTGTGCTCTCTGGTCTCTCTCCGTTTCTTCTGAGCTTAGTGGTGTGCTCTCTGGTCTCTCTCCGTTTCTTCTGAGCTTAGTGGTGTTGTTGCTCACTCTGGTTCTCTTCTCTCTCGTTTCTTCTGAGCTTAGTGGTGTGCTCTCTGGTCTCTCCCCGTTTCTTCTGAGCTTAGTGGTGTGCTCTCTGGTCTCTCTCCGTTTCTTCTGAGCTTAGTGGTGTGCTCTCTGGTCTCTCTCCGTTTCTTCTGAGCTTAGTGGTGTGCTCTCTGGTCTCTCTCCGTTTCTTCTGAGCTTAGTGGTGTGCTCTCTGGTCTCTCTCTGTTTCTTCTGAGCTTAGTGGTGTGCTCTCTGGTCTCTCTCTGTTTCTTCTGAGCTTAGTGGTGTGCTCTCTGGTCTCTCTCTGTTTCTTCTGAGCTTAGTGGTGTGCTCTCTAGTCTCTCTCTGTTTCGTCTGAGCTTAGTGGTGTGCTCTCTAGTCTCTCTCTGTTTCTTCTGAGCTTAGTGGTGTGCTCTCTAGTCTCTCTCTGTTTCGTCTGAGCTTAGTGGTGTGCTCTCTAGTCTCTCTCTGTTTCGTTCTGAGCTTAGTGGTGTGCTCTCTAGTCTCTCTCTGTTTCTTCTGAGCTTAGTGGTGTGCTCTCTAGTCTCTCTCTGTTTCGTCTGAGCTTAGTGGTGTGCTCTCTAGTCTCTCTCTGTTTCTTCTGAGCTTAGTGGTGTGCTCTCTAGTCTCTCTCTGTTTCTTCTGAGCTTAGTGGTGTGTGCTCTGCTAGTGGTCTCGTCTCTCTCTGTTTCTTCTGAGCTTAGTGGTGTGCTCTCTAGTCTCTCTCTGTTTCTTCTGAGCTTAGTGGTGTGCTTGTCTCTCTCTGAGTGGGTCTCGTCTCTGTTTCGTCTGGCTTAGTGGGTGTGCTCTTTTGTCTCTGCTCGTGGTTTCTTCTAGCTTTGTTGGTGTGTCTCTAGTCTCTCTCTGTTTTTCTGAGCTTAGTGGTGTGCTCTCTAGTCTCTCTCTGTTTCTTCTGAGCTTAGTGGTGTGCTCTCTAGTCTCTCTCTGTTTCTTCTGAGCTTAGTGGTGGTTGTCTCTGCTATGGCGTCTCTCTGTTTCTCTTCTGAGCTTAGTGGTGTGCTCTCTAGTCTCTCTCTGTTTCTTCTGAGCTTAGTGGTGTGCTCTCTAGTCTCTCTCTGTTTCTTCTGAGCTTAGTGGTGTGCTCTCTAGTCTCTCTCTGTTTCTTCTGAGCTTAGTGGTGTGCTCTCTAGTCTCTCTCTGTTTCTTCTGAGCTTAGTGGTGTGCTCTCTAGTCTCTCTCTGTTTCGTCTGAGCTTAGTGGTGTGCTCTCTAGTCTCTCTCTGTTTCTTCTGAGCTTAGTGGTGTGCTCTCTAGTCTCTCTCTGTTTCTTCTGAGCTTAGTGGTGTGCTCTCTAGTCTCTCTCTGTTTCTTCTGAGCTTAGTGGTGTGCTCTCTAGTCTCTCTCCGTTTCTTCTGAGCTTAGTGGTGTGCTCTCTAGTCTCTCTCCGTTTCGTCTGAGCTTAGTGGTGTGCTCTCTGGTCTCTCTCGTTTCGTCTGAGCTTAGTGGTGTGCTCTCTAGTCTCTCTCCGTTTCGTCTGAGCTTAGTGGTGTGCTCTCTAGTCTCTCTCGTTTCTTCTGAGCTTAGTGGTGTGCTCTCTAGTCTCTCTCGTTTCTTCTGAGCTTAGTGGTGTGCTCTCTAGTCTCTCTCTCCGTTTCTTCTGAGCTTAGTGGTGTGCTCTCTAGTCTCTCTCGTTTCTTCTGAGCTTAGTGGTGTGCTCTCTAGTCTCTCTCCGTTTCTTCTGAGCTTAGTGGTGTGCTCTCTAGTCTCTCCGTTTCTTCTGAGCTTAGTGGTGTGCTCTTAGTCTCTCTCCGTTCATGAGCCTAGTTTTCCTATTCTCTCTTTTTCAGTGACTCAAAAGCCCCAGTTTTCTTAACCCTTACACTCTCGCAGCTGTCTATAGGCCACAAAACTTAACCCTTTCACACCCTCACACCTATCCTCCAGCATCTTGCAGGAAGTTGGTGAATAGTGATAAAGGGAGTTTTGCTTTGCTGTCATTGCTGACAATGCAGGATTAAGTAGATTAAAGTTAACTTTGCTTTGCTGTCATGGCTTGACATGGAAGTGGTGGATAGGTGAGGATTAAAGGTTAAGTTTTTGCTTTGCTCATTGCTGACAATGCAGGATGCTGGTGGATAGGGTGAGGAGTTAAAGGGTTAAGTTTTTGCTTTGCTGTCATCGCTGACAATGCAGTATGCTGGGGATAGGGTGAGGAGTTAAAGGGTTAAGTTTTTGCTTTGCTGTCATTGCTGACAATGCAGGATGCTGGTGGATAGGGTGAGGAGTTAAAGGGTTAAGTTTTTGCTTTGCTGTCATTGCTGACAATGCAGGATGCTGGTGGATAGGGTGAGGGAGTCAAAGGGTTAAAAGAGAAGAAACTATTTTACCTGACTGTGGACGTTTCGACTCCCGCAGAGAGTCTGTTAATGACTATCAGGGTTAGCCTCAGAAATTGAATTCACTCCTACTTATTTATTCTGGCCTCATGGCTCTTGTTGATCTTGTTCCTGGCCCAAAGGGAATATCCTGGAACGAGATAAGATCACTTTCTGGAATTTAATTATGTAAGACCGCTTTAGTCTTCACTGGTGCGTCTGCCATGGTCAGCTTTAGCTAGTTCGTCTGAGAGAGAGAGAAAGCTGGAGGGAAAGAGAACACCAGTAGACCCAGGGAGAAAATACTGGACGGACTTGCAGCGTGGCTGAAGACAGAGAGGGTGGAAGATGTGCTTGCGGCAACAAGGGATAGAAACAGACGGAAGGTCATGATCGCCAACGCCATGTGGCAAGACACTTGATGATGATGGTGATGAGTTTGTCTGAGTCAGACAGTTTTTTTTTAAAAACAAAACAAGACAAACGTTTATCTAATAAACCGATATTTCGATACATCAGTAGAAATTGTGACCTCCCACCACGAAATCAGTCTTAACTCGCAGTCAGTCGAACAGCACTAGGAGCTGAAAAGGTGACTGAGGGTCTATCTGGGGTGTTTTGACTTTTTCTCAAATTTGATTTCTGTAAGACTATACTCTATCCCCCACAGAAATGTTTCTTTGAACAAATATTATCAATCAATTTAAATCGGTATTTTAATGCACTGATCGCAGCAGAAAGAACGCAATTTCCTACCAAAAGTACCTATTTTTGTCTGTTATTATCAAACGTAACCTGTACAGTACCCGCACATGTAATATACTGATGGAAAGCTCTTTGGTGCACCTTTCAGATAATGATAGCGAAAATTAGAAACAAACTGGGTCAAAGCCATCAAATAAAGAAATTTAAGTAAAATGTGTGGGAAAGCACACACAAACTTTACAGGCCGTTTTCTCAAAATGGCCGTCATACAACTTAATGACTTTAAACATACATAACTTCTACATTTTTTTTGAGAACAAGCTCTATTTAAGTACCAAAACAATCAGCAGAATGTACACTTTCCAGTGATATATATATCTCAAAATGCCCAAAATTTCGTGGTGGGAGGTCACAAATTATTTACTGTTTACAACAACAGTTAGGTAGCAACATATAGGTAAAATGGTTATCACTCTTCTTTTCTCATTTCTTCCCGTTCGTGTTGATTTTTTTCAGCAGCAAAAATTTAGCGTGGTGATGACCAGTTTCAGTTTCTCAAGATGACGTCTCCGCGCTCGGAACGAATTCCATATGCACGTCACAGGTGCCATGCGTAAGGTGATCATGGCACAAGCCTTAAGCCTGCACATAAACCCATGAGCTGGCCAGGTCTTGAGGCCCTACCTAGACTATGTTTTACCTAGTCTATATTTTATACTGGTATTTTATCAGCCTACCACTGGAATAATCTTGGTTACATGTAAATGACATGTGTATGTTTACCTTCAGAAAAGGAACATAAATGTAAAGTAAATAAATGAATAATTACAGGTCTGAATCACAACACAACTAGCTATTCTGTATAAACTCGTCTCACATGACAGAACCATCACCCACAGTCAATGCCCAAATGCTCAGCCGTCTATCAACTAGGTGAAAACAATATTTTCTTAATCGTAAATAAGTAAGTAAGTAAGTAAGTTAGTTAGTAAGTAAGTAAGTTAGTTAGTAAGCAAGTAAGTTAGTTAGTAGTAAGTAAGTTAATTAGTAAGTAAGTAATTAGTAAGTAAGTAAGTATAAGTAATAAGTAAGTAAGTAAGTAAATAAGTAAGTAATAAGTAAGTAATTAAGTAATTAAGTAAGTAATTAAGTAAGTAGTAAGTAAGAGTAAGTAAGTAAAGTAAGTAAGTAAGTAAGTAAGTAAGTAAGTAAATAATAATAAGTAAGTAAGTAAGTAAGTAAGTAAATAAGTAAGTAAGTAAGTAATAAGTAAGTAAGTAAGTAAGTAAGTAACTTAGTTAGTAAGTTAGTAAGTAAGTAAGTAAGTAAGTAAGTTAGTAAGTAGTTAAGTAAGTAAGTAAGTAAGTAAGTAAGTAAGTAAGTTGTAAGTAAGTTAGTAAGTAAGTAAGTAGAAGCAAGTAAGTAAGTAAGTTAGTTAAGTAGTAAGTAAGTTAGTAAGTAAGTAAGTTAGTAAGTAAGTAAGTTAATTAGTAAGTAAGTTAGTTAATTAGTAAGTAAGTTAGTAGGTAGTAATTAGTAAGTAAGCAAGTAAGTAAGTAAGTTAGTAAGTAAGTTAGTTAATTAGTAAGTAAGTTAGTAAGTAAGTAAATAAGTAAGTAAAGTAATTAAGTAAGTAAATAAATAAATAAGTAAGTAAGTAAGTAAGTAAGGAAGTAAGGAAGTAAGGAAGGAAGGAAGTAACTTAGTTAGTTAGTAAGTTAGTAAGTAAGAAAGTAAGTAAGTAAGTAAGTAAGTAAGAAAGTAAGAAAGTAAGTAAGTAAGTAAGTAAGTAGGTAAGTAAGTAAGTAAGTTAGTAAGTAGTAAGTAAGTAAGTAAGTTAGTAAGTAAGTTAGTAAGAAAGTAAGAAAGTAAGTTAGTAAGTAAGTAAGTAAGGAAGTAAGTAAGTAAGTAAGTTAGTAGTTAATTAGTAAGTAAGTTAGTTAGTAAGTAAATAAGTAAGTAGGTAAGTAAGTAAGTTAGTTAGTAAATAAATAAGTAAGTAAATAAGTTAGTTAGTAAGTAAATAAGTAAATAAGTAAGTTAATTAGTAAGTAAGTAAGTAAATAAGTAAGTAAGTAAGTAAGTAAGTAACTTAGTTAGTTAGTTAGTAAGTAAGTAAGTAAGTAAGTAAGTAGAGTAAGTAAGTAAGTAAGTAGGTAAGTAAGTAAGTAGGTAAGTAAGTAAGTAAGTAAGTAAGTAAGGAAAGGAAGTAACCAGTGCGGAACACACGTGATATGGCCAGCTGCGCGTGCGCCTATCTCGGATATTTCGTGGCATTCCGAGAATTGCCAGAAGTAGAACTATTTGAAGGTGACATGTCGGAAATCACACTGTGAACCTCAAGAGAGAAAAGTTCACCGATGGACCGTCGCAGCATGTTATTGAATTATTGATAAATTGTCTTGGGGTGGACTGTGGCGACCTTACTGATCCACGGTGTTGATATCAACAGACATGCTGCCACATGAAAGGTTGCTGTGATAATCATCATTCTACAGAATCCTGAATGGCACTCAGTGATGGAGACCGTTATGAATAATGAGCAATTGTCGTTATTATTACTGCTTCCTACTACGCATCATTCCCTGCTCCACGGTGTTGGCGATCATAGCCCTCCGTACCAATCTATCTCTTGTCGCTGCTAGTACATCTCCCATCCTAGATGTCCTCTGCTAATCTGCAAGTCCGTCCAATATTTTCTCACTGGGTCTACCTGGTGTTCTCTTTCCCTCCAGCTTTCCTGTTGAGACCAGGCGCTCTAATTTCTCTTTCCTCATGAAATGTTCTATAAATGTTGCTTGTCTTTTCCTAATCTTCTGGAATAATGATCTTGTTTGTGTCTACGTCTTTCAGGACTGTCTCGTTTGTTTTCTTGACTATCCAGGAAACACTCAGCATTCTTTTTAGAATTCATGTTTCAACTGTCTCAATTTTGTTCTGACTTTGGGTGTTGACTGTCCACGCCTCACAACTTTACAACACTACCTACTGCTATCATTACTGCTATCATTATCATCATTATGAATAATACAGCGGTGTTGACTGTCCACGCCTCACAACCGTACAACACTACCTACTGCTATCATTACTGCTATCATTATCATCATTATGAATAAAACTGCGAGTCTCTTCAACATGCGCCAGAACGTGTTTATAGCAGCAGCAGCATTGTGGTTGTGGCACATCTGTTAAATGATGCAACATGACTCTAATTATACTTTAGGGACGTGTTTAAAATGCAGGCCAACAGAAAACCGCTTTGTCTTTTTTTATGTTGCTGTAAGGAGAACATGACGAAGACTAACATCGTGTACAACGACCATGTGGAAGACAAAGACGAAACGATCGTAACTGACAGCCACACAATAGAAGAGGTCGACCACTATATCTCCATGGTCAGTCTATATCGATGGACTCAGCCTCTAAGGAACAAGAGATCAGACATCGCAATACGCTCGGATGGCAAGCATTCGGTAAAGCAAGCGCCATCTTTAGAAATAACGATATGCCGATTGTATTAAAACGCCGAGTGTACGTCGCATGCACAACGCCGACTGTGACATATGGAGCCGAAATATGGAACCTGACGAAACGTCAGCTCCTAAAACTGCGAACATGCAAAGGGCCCACGAACGGATCATGATGGGAATCACCTGGAAGGACCGGAAAACGGCGGCATGGGTAAGAGGAAAAACGAAGGTCCAAGACATAAAGACACAGTTTATGAACGAAAGTGGAACTGGGCTGGTCATGTCATTAGGAGACCCGACACAGATGGACCACCAAAGTGACGCACTGGATCCCTCGAAGTCAAAAAAGGAACAGAGGTCACCAGAGAACCAAATGGCGAGACGATCTAGAAAAGGTCGACAAACAATGGACCAGAACAGCAGTTAACCGGCGACAGTGGCGTGCGATGAGGAAGGCTTATGTCCAACAACAAACCCAAACAAGCTGAAGTGAGGTGAAGGAGAACAGAGCCAATGGAGGTCATGTGGTGACACCAGGCTAGACTCCTGGACTGACCCTTCTCCATCAGTTGAAACGCTGCAGTGACAGACATGATGGTCACGTGGGTATGACATATTTCCAATCGTAGATTCTCATGGTGATCAGTAAATACCTGGGAACGATCATTTCATCAGATGGCAGATGTACATCTGAAATAGCCAGCAGAATTGGCCAAGCCAAAACAGTATTCAAGAAGATGAAAACCATTTTTATCAACAAATGCCTGCCAACTGACATCAGGAAGAGAGTTCTTGAATGTTATATAGAACCGATAATGTTATACGGTTGTGAGGCGTGGACAGTCAACAAGCAAAACCAAAACAAGATTGAGGCATTCGAGATGTGGTTTCTAAAAAGAATGTTGAGAGTTCCATGGACAGCAAAGAAAATAAACGAGACAATCCTGATGGAGGCAGACACAAGAATATCATTCATAAGGAAGATTAAGAAAAGACAGGCAACATTTATAGGCCATTTTATGAGGAAAGGGGAATTAGAGCACCTGGTCACAACAGGAAAACTGGAGGGAAAGAGAGCACCACGTAGACCCAGGGAGAAAATATTGGACGGACTTGCAGAGTGGCTGAAGACAAAGAGGGTGGAAGATGTGCTTGTGGCAACAAGGGATAGAAATAGATGGAGGGCCATGATCGCCAACACCATGTGTCAAGGCACTTGATGATGATGATGATGATGATGATGATGATAATGATGATGATGATGATGATGATGATGATGATGATGAGACTCTCGATTCCATCTGTTAATGCACCTCCCGCAAGGTGGGTAAAAGATGGAGATGGTTTTTTTTATCCCCCTGGTCAACCGCTGTGCACACGTGCCTGTGCCTGAACCCCTGTCGCGTATATTATACTCACGAATGATATCAACTATGCACGTTAAAGATCCCAAAAGTCATGTCATGGTTCGAACGAGTTTTCTACAATCTATTCCGATCATTACCACGCTTGTCTTGTCCAGATGGTCCACCCCCCCCACCCCCAGCCATTATCTATCCTATTGCAAAATACTGCTTACACGTGGTATTATGACGACCACACCCCCACCCCCACCCCCAGCCATTATCTATCCTACTGCAAAATACTGCTTACACGTGGTATTATGACGACCACACCCCCACCCCCACCCCCAGCCATTATCTATCCTACTGCAAAATACTGCTTTCACGTGGTATTGTGAGACCACACCCCCACCCCCAGCCATTATCTATCCTACTGCAAAATACTGCTTTCACGTGGTAGTGTGACGACCACACCCCCACCCCCCACCCCCAGCCATTATCTATCCTACTGCAAAATACTGCTTTCACGTGGTATTGTGACGACCCACACCCCCCACCCCCACCCCAGCCATTATCTATCCTACTGCAAAATACTGCTTTCACGTGGTAGTGTGACGACCACACCCCCACCCCCCACCCCCAGCCATTATCTATCCTACTGCAAAATACTGCTTTCACGTGGTATTGTGACGACCACCCCCACCCCCAGCCATTATCTATCCTATTGCAAAATACTGCTTACACGTGGTATTGTGACGACCACACCCCCACATCCCCACCACAGCCATTATCTATCCTACTGCAAAATACTGCTTACACGTGGTATTGTGACGACCACACCCCCACCCCCACCACAGCCATTATCTATCCTATTGCAAAATACTGCTTACAGGTGGTATTGTGACGACCACACCCCCCACCCCCACCACAGCCATTATCTCACCTGTCTCACCTGTCGGCGTCACCGGGAACAGTGTTGGCCGCTGCACATGATGTCCTCACAAGTTGCCTCCAGCACTCTCGATCTTGGCTAAGTCTGACCACCTCCTGGAGTTTCTTGCCACTGATGTTTGTGATGTTTCTAGCAAGTGATGCAGGTGGCCGTCCTCTGTTTCTCTTTCCTTCCACTTTACCTTGGAGGACAGTGGACATCAAGTCTGTTCTCTCATTACGGATTGCGTGTCCAACATATTTCAGTTTCCTCCGTTGTATGAGTACTAGAAGCTTGCGTGTAGTACCCAACTCATTCAGTATGCTTTCATTTGAGCGCCTATCCGTCCATTTGACCCTCAGCAGTCTTCGGTAAAACCACAGCTCTGCTGCTTCCACTCGTCTTTCATCCTCTTTCTTCATTGTCCATGCCTCGCAGCCGTATAACATCACTGGCCAGACAAGACATTTTAAGAGTTTTATCTTAAGGTCTGCTGTTATGCTGTGGTCTTTCCAAATATTGTTCAATTGAACCATACTGTTCTTGGCCATTCCAATTCTCATCTTTATGTCTTTTGAGCATGTTCCATCGTGTGTCTTGACTGAACCTAAATATCTAAAGTCCTTGACATTTTCTAGAGGGACTTGGTTTAGCATGATCTGGTCCTGTCTAGTGTTATATTTGCCTGCAACATGCATAACCTTTTGTCTTCTTTGAATTTAAGTCCAGCCCAGCTGCCTTTCCAACCCGGTCTACCCTGTACAGGATCCTCCTAGAGCCTGTAATGTTGTCTGCCAGTAATCCTGTGTCATCTGCGTAGCGTAAATTTGACAGGTTTCTACCACCAATATTTACTCCCATGTCTTCTATGTCTGCTTCTCTCATGATATGTTCAGTGTATATGCTGAAGAGATGTGGAGACAGGATGCAACCTTGCCTTACCCCTTTAGTGATGTTAAAAAATTTGCAGTTTTGATTATTCCATCTGATTGTTGCTTTTTGATCATTATATAATGAAGCTATGAGGGAAACCAGATGTCTTGGAAAACCCATTTTGATCATGAAGTGGAAAAGACTTTGGTGAATCACGCTATCAAATGCTTTGCTGTAGTCAATGAAAACGATGAACATCTCTTGGTCTGTGTTTTCTAATCTTTTCTATCAATATCTGGAGTACAAACAGCATATCTATTGTTCCCCTGTTTTTCCTATAGCCTGCCTGACAGTCGGATAGCTCTTCCTCTACTTTTGGCTTTAACCTGTTTAAAATTATTATCAGCAGTATTTTACTGGCATGACTGATCAGTGCAATTGTTCTATAATTGTTGCAGTCTTTGACATTTCCACTCTTATGTAACATGACAAATTCTTGGAGCTTCCAGTCTGTAGGCCACTGACAAGTCTTCCATATCTTGCAGCATAAGTGATGCATTACTTTGAGTCCACCATCACCTGAGTGTTTCAACAACTCTCCAGGAATATTGTCAAGACCAGGAGACTTTCTGCATTTTAGATCTTTAATGGCAGATTCAACTTCGCTGAGCAGAGGTTCAGGTTCCGTATCTCCAGGGATCAATTCCAAATTTGGCTCTAAATTATTTTCATGGCTGTCAGGCTTGCCAAAAAGTGATGTGCCATATTCGTTCCACCTATCCAAGACATCATCTGGTTCAGTCAGAGTGTGACCATCCTTGTTGTTGATGCATTGGTTTGTTGCTTTGAAATTTGTTTTTTTCACTTTTTTTATTTGTTTGAAGAGCTCCCTCGACTTCCTGTTTTCGTTGTGTTCATTGATTTTACTGCATTCTTGTGCCAGCCAATTTGCTTTGTCTCTTCTGACTTTACTTTTTATTTCCCTTTTCAGTGCTGAGTATTTTTCCCGCTCTCCCTGCTTTCGAGCTTGACTTTTCTTTTCTGCCAGATCTATCACTTCCTGACTTATGTAGGGCTTAGCTTTTTTCCTTTTTTCTTCTTTTCCTAGTTTTTCTTCAGAGATTTTGGTCAGTGTGTTTTTTATGTCTGTCCAGATTTCATCAGGATATGAGTCATTTTCATCCCAAACTTCAAGTAACTTTAAGAAACGATTACTTGTTTCTATACTGAATTCTAACGCCAGCTCAGGGTTTTCTAATTTTGATATGTCGAACTTTGGGCGTAGTTTTGGTTTTAGGCTTCTTCCAAGATTTCATTCTTAATTTGGTTGTCACAAGTAATGTGATCCCGTGTCGCAGTCTGTTCACCAGCTTTTTATTTGCTTACACGTGGTATTGTGACGATCACACCCCCCACCCCCACCCCCAGCCATTATCTATCCTATGCAAAATACTGCTTGCACGTGGTATTGTGACGACCACACCCCCACCCCACCCCCAGCCATTATCTATCCTACTGCAAAATACTGCTTACACATGGTATTGTGACGACCACCCCCCAGCCCCCACCCCCAGCCATTATCTATCCTATTGCAAAATACTGCTTGCACGTGGTATTGTGACGACCATACCCCCCACCCCCACCCCCAGCCATTATCTATCCTACTGCAAAATACTGCTTATACATGGTATTGTGACGACCACACCCCCCACCCCCACCCCCAGCCATTATCTATCCTATTGCAAAATACTGCTTACACGTGGTATTGTGACGACCACACCCCCACCCCCACCCCCAGCCATTATCTATCCTACTGCAAAATACTGCTTATACGTGGTATTGTGACGACCACACCCCCATCCCCCACCCCCAGCCATTATCTATCCTATTGCAAAATACTGCTTACACGTGGTATTGTGACGACCACACCCCCACCCCCACACCCCCAGCCATTATCTATCCTATTGCAAAATACTGCTTACACGTGGTATTGTGACGACCACACCCCCTACCCCCACCCCCACGCCCCCAGCCATTATCTATCCTATTGCAAAATACTGCTTACACGTGGTATTGTGACGACCACACCCCACCCCCACCCCACCCCACCCCAGCCATTATCTATCCTATTGCAAAATACTGCTTACACGTGGTATTGTGACGACCACCCCCCCCCCCCACCCCTGAGAATCAGATGTGACGAAGGCGGTTTACCATTGATAATTTGTCCCGTGGAGGCCTTTGATCAACAACATTCATTTGTTTTGTCACTTTTCAATTTCAATTTCAATTTTTCAAGATGACGTCTCCGCGCTGGGAATGAATATCATATGCACTGTTTCTCTTCTCTCTGTCTCTGTCTCTCTGTCCCTCTGTCTCTCTGTCCCTCTGTCTCTCTCTCTGTCTCTCTCTGTCTCTGTCTCTCTCTTCTCTCTTTCTCTTTCTTTCTTTCTTTCTTTCTTTCTTTCTTTCTTTCTCATATGGGGTCTTGAGAGCTCAGAAATATACTGTGAAAAAGTTCATCTGTTTGTCATGAAATTATTTCGTGGTGTGTCAATGCAAACTCCTAATGATTTGATTTATGAGGAAACAAACATATATCCAATTTATCTTAATTCTATTGTCAGATGTATTTGTCATTGGTTGAACTAACACAGATGCCAGAGAAGAGACTGCCAAGGAAAGCATATAATATGTTGTTCGACTTGGATGTTAGAGGGAAAACAAACTGGGTGTCAAGAGTGAGAATTAAGCTGTTTGAACTGGGATATGGATATGTGTGGATGAATCAGAGTGTGGGGGATATAAACGTTTTTCTTCGTACATTTCGTAATAGACTGATTGATTGTAGATGGCAGGATTGGGATGCTCATGTTCAAAACAGTAATAGATTTGAGCTCTATAGACAGTTTAATCCATCACACTGCATTCCCACTTATTTATCGATTAAAATGGATAAGCATCTAAGATACATTATGACAAGATTTCGATTAGGGATATCTGAGATCTATTAACATCACCGTAGTTATAGACAACATGATAACCGTAATCTTATATGTTCATTATGTAGAAAAGCAAGAGAAAATGAAATTCATGTCGTGTTTTGTTGTCCAGTACTAAGCAGTCATAGAGACAAACTGATCCCCAGAAAATATTATAAGCAGCCTTCACTATTTAGACTGAGCTTGCTTATGGCATCCGCCAAGGAAGATCATGTTAAACAGCTTGCCATTTATTTGTATAAAGCCTTTAAACTCAGGAGCTCTTCTGCAAATTGAATGTTTAAATTTTCTTTGCTCTGTGTAATATTTAGGACAAAACAGTGTATATTTAAAGTGATGTTTGTTTATTTCACCATTCGTGAGGGGCCATGGCCTTTATTGAATAAATCATCTGAATTCTGAATCTCTCTCTCTCTCTCTCTGTCTCTCTCTTCTCTTCTTCTCTCTCTCTCTCTCTCTCTCTCTGTCTCTCTTTTTCTTTCTCTCTCTCTCTCTGTTTCTCTGTTTCTCTCTCTCTCTCTGTCTCCTCTTCTCTTTCTCTCTCACTCTCTGTCTCTCTCTTTCTTCTTTCTCTCTGTCTCGTCTTCCTCTTTCTTCTGTCCTGTGTCTCTCCTGTCTCTCTCTCCCTGTCTCTCTTTGTCTCTGGTCTCTCTCTGTCTCCTCTATCTGTTTGTTTCGTTCTGTCCTCTCGCTCTATGTCTCTGTCTCTCTCTATCTCGCTCTGCTGATTGATTGTCTGTTCTATGGTCTTCTGTCTCCTATCATTCTTCTCTCATCCTGATATCTGTCTTTCTCTGTTGTCTGTCTGATCTGTCTATGTCTGTCGTTTGTCCATGTGTGTGTGTGTGTGTGTGTGTGTGTGTGTGTGTGTGTTGTGTTGTGTGTATGTTGTGTGTGTATGCGCGTGTGTGTGTTTTGTGTGTGTGTATTTGTGTGCCCCCCCCCCTCTCTCTCTCTCTCTCTCTTTCCCTCTTTCTCTCTCTCAGACAGGATGAAGTCAGGTCAATCACAGGATGTGATGTATCTGGACCTCCGGTCCATCGTGTCATCCAAAGAAAGAGTGCTTGTGTTCCCAACTAGGAACAGAGCACAGGGTTTTCCCATGCCACCTCTCTGTGGCACGCTCCAACCCCACAACAACCAACATCCGATGGAAACGAGAAAATGGCGAGATGACTTATCTGGTCAAGTGCCCGCCAGCTAAACAGAAACCAAAAGTCCCCCCCTCTCTCTCTCCCCTCTCTGTCTGTCTGTCTGTCTCTGTCTGTCTGCCTCTCTGTCTGTCTGTCTCTGTCTGTCTGTCTCTGTCTGTCTGTCTCTCCCTCTCTGTCTGTCTGTCTGTCTGTCTCTCCCTGTCTGTCTGTCTCTCCATCTCTGTCTGTCTGTCTCTGTCTGTCTGTCTCTCTGTCTGTCTGTCTGCCTCTCTCTGTCTGTCTGCCTCTCTGTCTGTCTGTCTGTCTGTCTATCTGCCTCTCTGTCTGTCTGTCTGTCTCTCTGTCTGTCTGTCTCTCTGTGTCTGTCTGTCTGTCTGTCTCTCTCTTGAATATAAAACAGGTAATTTTGGCCATGATACTAAAACACGAAAGACGATGAAATGCTTTTTGTGTTACACTGCTCTGTAGGCCTACTCAGTGGTTTAAGAACGTCAAACAGACATTATCAAAGATCCCCAGTCAGTGTCTGTTCCATCTGCTTATGGTGTGTACATATGTAAACATGAGAGGACGGTTTCACATTTCTCACTGTATTATACCAAACAGTCTTCATCATCATCATCATCATCAGGTGCCCTGCTGCATGACGTTGGTGATCATGGACTTCCATCTACCTCTATCTCTCGTTGCCCCTAGCATCTCCCCCACCCCCCTCGTCCCCAGCCACTCTGCAAGTCCGTCCAGCATTTTCTCCCTGGGTCTACCCGGTGCTCTCTTTCCCTCCAGCTTTCCCGTTGTGACCAGGTGCTCCAAATCCCTCTTCCTCATAAAATGGCCTATAAATGTTGCCTGTCTTTTCCTAATCTTCTTTATGAGTGATCTTCTCGTGTCTGCCTCCATCAAGACTGTCTCGTTTGTTTTCTTTGCTGTCCATGGAACTCTCAACATTCTTCTTAGAAAGCACATCTCGGCTGCCTCAATCTTGTTCTGGCTTTGTTTGTTGACTGTCCACACCTCGCATCCGTACAACAGTATTGGTTCTATATAACATTCAAGAACTCTCTTCCTGATGTTAATTGCTAGGCATTTGTTGGTAAGAATGTTTGTCATCTTCTTGAATACTGCTTTGGCTTGGCCGATTCTGCCGGCTATTTCTGATGTGCATCTGGAGTCTGATGAAATGATCGTTCCCAGGTATCTGAACTTATTAACCTGAAACAGTCTTAGCTATGGTATACTGCTGTGTCATAGAAAAACAGCAGGAAACAACTAAATCCAAAACAAGTGTCACTGCCCGCGTTCAAGCAAACAAGAACAAGAAAAAAAAAACACGAAAAAAAGATTCAGAACGCGTATTTCAAGCAACCAGACAAGACAGGCGCAAATTTTCAGCGTAAGATCACAAACAAACAAACATCAAACAAAAAAATGAGGAGGAAAACCTACCCCCGAAACTTCCCTGATGCTTCGTCCAGTGTGAGAAAAGGTCTGTATATTAACGCCATATCGGTGTATTTAGCCCTGTCGGTAGGTTTCGTTGACAACAGCATACACAACAACACCTACCGAATCTAAAGCTTAACATTTCGACATATTGCTTCGGAAGTCTATAAGCGTTTACACAAAGAAAAAGTAAAAGGTCATGATTAATTCAGTTATAAGTGCACTTTCTATGAAAATTCCTTGGTACAATTAAAAGTAAAAGGTCATGATTAATTCAGTTATAAGTGCACTTTCTATGAAAATTCCTTGGTACAATTAAAAGTAAAAGGTCATGATTAATTCAGTTATAAGTGCACTTTCTATGAAAATTCCTTGGTACAATTAAAAGTAAAAGGTCATGATTAATTCAGTTATAAGTGCACTTTCTATGAAAATTCCTTGGTACAATTAAAAGTAAAAGGTCATGATTAATTCAGTTATAAGTGCACTTTCTATGAAAATTCCTTGGTACAATTAAAAGTAAAAGGTCATGATTAATTCAGTTATAAGTGCACTTTCTATGAAAATTCCTTGGTACAATTAAAAGTAAAAGGTCATGATTAATTCAGTTATAAGTGCACTTTCTGAAAATTACTTGGTACAATTAAAAGTAAAAGGTCGTGATTAATTCAGTTATAAGTGCACTTTCTATGAAAATTCCTTGGTACAATTAAAAGTAAAAGGTCGTGATTAATTCAGTTATAAGTGCACTTTCTATGAAAATTCCTTGGTACAATTAAAAGTAAAAGGTCATGATTAATTCAGTTATAAGTGCACTTTCTATGAAAATTCCTTGGTACAATTAAAAGTAAAGGTCATGATTAATTCAGTTATAAGTGCACTTTCTATGAAAATTCCTAGTACAATTAAAAGTAAAAGGTCGTGATTAATTCAGTTATAAGTGCACTTTCTATGAAAATTCCTTGGTACAATTAAAAGTAAAAGGTCATGATTAATTCAGTTATAAGTGCACTTTATGAAAATTCCTTGGTACAATTAAAAGTAAAAGGTCATGATTAATTCAGTTATAAGTGCACTTTCTATGAAAATTCCTTGGTACAATTAAAAGTAAAAGGTCATGATTAATTCAGTTATAAGTGCACTTTCTATGAAAATTCCTTGGTACAATTAAAAGTAAAAGGTCATGATTAATTCAGTTATAAGTGCACTTTCTATGAAAATTCCTTGGTACAATTAAAAGTAAAAGGTCATGATTAATTCAGTTATAAGTGCACTTTCTTGAAAATTCCTTGGTACAATTAAAAGTAAAAGGTCATGATTAATTCAGTTATAAGTGCACTTTCTGAAAATTCCTTGGTACAATTAAAAGTAAAAGGTCATGATTAATTCAGTTATAAGTGCACTTTCTATGAAAATTCCTTGGTACAATTAAAAGTAAAAGGTCATGATTAATTCAGTTATAAGTGCACTTTCTATGAAAATTCCTTGGTACAATTAAAAGTAAAAGGTCATGATTAATTCAGTTATAAGTGCACTTTATGAAATTCCTTGGTACAATTAAAAGTAAAAGTCGATTATTCGTTATAAGTGCACTTTATGAAATCTTGTAATTAAATAAAGTTTTATTCAGTTATAGTGCACTTTCATGAAAATTCCTTGGTACAATTAAAAGTAAAAGGTCTGATTAATTCAGTTATAAGTGCACTTTCTATGAAAATTCCTTGGTACAATTAAAAAAAGTCTGATAATCAGTTATAAGTGCATTTTGAAAATCCTTGTACAATTAAAGTAAAAGTCATGATATTCAGTTATAAGTGCACTTTTGAAAATTCCTTGGTACAATTAAAAGTAAAAGGTCTGATTAATTCAGTTATAAGTGCACTTTCTATGAAATTCTTGGTACAATTAAAAGTAAAAGGTCATGATTAATTCAGTTATAAGTGCACTTTCTATGAAAATTCCTTGGTACAATTAAAGTAAAAGGTCATGATTAATTCAGTTATAAGTGCACTTTCTAGAAAATTCCTTGGTACAATTAAAAGAAAAGGTCATGATTAATTCAGTTATAAGTGCACTTTCTATGAAAATTCCTTGGTACAATTAAAAGTAAAAGGTCATGATTAATTCAGTTATAAGTGCACTTTCTATGAAAATTCCTTGGTACAATTAAAAGTAAAAGGTCATGATTAATTCAGTTATAAGTGCACTTTCTATGAAAATTCCTTGGTACAATTAAAAGTAAAAGGTCATGATTAATTCAGTTATAAGTGCACTTTCTATGAAAATTCCTTGGTACAATTAAAAGTAAAAGGTCATGATTAATTCAGTTATAAGTGCACTTTCTATGAAAATTCCTTGGTACAATTAAAAGTAAAAGGTCTGATTAATTCAGTTATAAGTGCACTTTCTATGAAAATTCCTTGGTACAATTAAAAGTAAAAGGTCATGATTAATTCAGTTATAAGTGCACTTTCTATGAAAATTCCTTGGTACAATTAAAAGTAAAAGGTCATGATTAATTCAGTTATAAGTGCACTTTCTATGAAAATTCCTTGGTACAATTAAAAGTAAAAGGTCATGATTAATTCAGTTATAAGTGCACTTTCTATGAAAATTCCTTGGTACAATTAAAAGTAAAAGGTCATGATTAATTCAGTTATAAGTGCACTTTCTATGAAAATTCCTTGGTACAATTAAAAGTAAAAGGTCATGATTAATTCAGTTATAAGTGCACTTTCTATGAAAATTCCTTGGTACAATTAAAAGTAAAAGGTCGTGATTAATTCAGTTATAAGTGCACTTTCTATGAAAATTCCTTGGTACAATTAAAAGTAAAAGGTCATGATTAATTCAAGTTATAAGTGCACTTTCTATGAAAATTCCTTGGTACAATTAAAAGTAAAAGGTCATGATTAATTCAGTTATAAGTGCACTTTCTTGAAAATTCCTTGGTACAATTAAAAGTAAAAGGTCATGATTAATTCAGTTATAAGTGCACTTTCTATGAAAATTCCTTGGTACAATTAAAAGTAAAAGGTAATGATTAATTCAGTTATAAGTGCACTTTCTATGAAAATTCCTTGGTACAATTAAAAGTAAAAGGTCATGATTAATTCAGTTATAAGTGCACTTTCTATGAAAATTCCTTGGTACAATTAAAAGTAAAAGGTCATGATTAATTCAGTTATAAGTGCACTTTCTATGAAAATTCCTTGGTACAATTAAAAGTAAAAGGTCTGATTAATTCAGTTATAAGTGCACTTTCTATGAAAATTCATTGGTACAATTAAAAGTAAAAGGTCATGATTAATTCAGTTATAAGTGCACTTTCTATGAAAATTCCTTGGTACAATTAAAAGTAAAAGGTCATGATTAATTCAGTTATAAGTGCACTTTCTATGAAAATTCCTTGGTACAATTAAAAGTAAAAGGTCATGATTAATTCAGTTATAAGTGCACTTTCTATGAAAATTCCTTGGTACAATTAAAAGTAAAAGGTCATGATTAATTCAGTTATAAGTGCACTTTCTATGAAAATTCCTTGGTACAATTAAAAGTAAAAGGTCATGATTAATTCAGTTATAAGTGCACTTTCTATGAAAATTCCTTGGTACAATTAAAAGTAAAAGGTCATGATTAATTCAGTTATAAGTGCACTTTCTATGAAAATTCCTTGGTACAATTAAAAGTAAAAGGTCATGATTAATTCAGTTATAAGTGCACTTTCTATGAAAATTCCTTGGTACAATTAAAAGTAAAAGGTCATGATTAATTCAGTTATAAGTGCACTTTCTATGAAAATTCCTTGGTACAATTAAAAGTAAAAGGTCATGATTAATTCAGTTATAAGTGCACTTTCTATGAAAATTCCTTGGTACAATTAAAAGTAAAAGGTCATGATTAATTCAGTTATAAGTGCACTTTCTATGAAAATTCCTTGGTACAATTAAAAGTAAAAGGTCATGATTAATTCAGTTATAAGTGCACTTTCTATGAAAATTCCTTGGTACAATTAAAAGTAAAAGGTCATGATTAATTCAGTTATAAGTGCACTTTCTATGAAAATTCCTTGGTACAATTAAAAGTAAAAGGTCATGATTAATTCAGTTATAAGTGCACTTTCTATGAAAATTCCTTGGTACAATTAAAAGTAAAAGGTCATGATTAATTCAGTTATAAGTGCACTTTCTATGAAAATTCCTTGGTACAATTAAAAGTAAAAGGTCTGATTAATTCAGTTATAAGTGCACTTTCTATGAAAATTCCTTGGTACAATTAAAAGTAAAAGGTCATGATTAATTCAGTTATAAGTGCACTTTCTATGAAAATTCCTTGGTACAATTAAAAGTAAAAGGTCTGATTAATTCAGTTATAAGTGCACTTTCTATGAAAATTCCTTGGTACAATTAAAAGTAAAAGGTCATGATTAATTCAGTTATTAAGTGCACTTTCTATGAAAATTCCTTGGTACAATTAAAAGTAAAAGGTCATGATTAATTCAGTTATAAGTGCACTTTCTATGAAAATTCCTTGGTACAATTAAAAGTAAAAGGTCATGATTAATTCAGTTATAAGTGCACTTTCTATGAAAATTCCTTGGTACAATTAAAAGTAAAAGGTCATGATTAATTCAGTTATAAGTGCACTTTAAGTGCACTTTCTATGAAAATTCCTTGGTACAATTAAAAGTAAAAGGTCTGATTAATTCAGTTATAAGTGCACTTTCTATGAAAATTCCTTGGTACAATTAAAAGTAAAAGGTCATGATTAATTCAGTTATAAGTGCACTTTCATGAAAATTCCTTGGTACAATTAAAAGTAAAAGGTCATGATTAATTCAGTTATAAGTGCACTTTCTATGAAAATTCCTTGGTACAATTAAAAGTAAAAGGTCATGATTAATTCAGTTATAAGTGCACTTTCTATGAAAATTCCTTGGTACAATTAAAAGTAAAAGGTCATGATTAATTCAGTTATAAGTGCACTTTCTATGAAAATTCCTTGGTACAATTAAAAGTAAAAGGTCATGATTAATTCAGTTATAAGTGCACTTTCTATGAAAATTCCTTGGTACAATTAAAAGTAAAAGGTCATGATTAATTCAGTTATAAGTGCACTTTCTATGAAAATTCCTTGGTACAATTAAAAGTAAAAGGTCATGATTAATTCAGTTATAAGTGCACTTTCTATGAAAATTCCTTGGTACAATTAAAAGTAAAAGGTCATGATTAATTCAGTTATAAGTGCACTTTCTATGAAAATTCCTTGGTACAATTAAAAGTAAAAGGTCATGATTAATTCAGTTATAAGTGCACTTTCTATGAAAATTCCTTGGTACAATTAAAAGTAAAGGTCATGATTAATTCAGTTATAAGTGCACTTTCTATGAAAATTCCTTGGTACAATTAAAAGTAAAAGGTCATGATTAATTCAGTTATAAGTGCACTTTCTATGAAAATTCCTTGGTACAATTAAAAGTAAAAGGTCATGATTAATTCAGTTATAAGTGCACTTTCTATGAAAATTCCTTGGTACAATTAAAAGTAAAAGGTCATGATTAATTCAGTTATAAGTGCACTTTCTATGAAAATTCCTTGGTACAATTAAAGTAAAAGGTCATGATTAATTCAGTTATAAGTGCACTTTCTATGAAAATTCCTTGGTACAATTAAAAGTAAAAGGTCATGATTAATTCAGTTATAAGTGCACTTTCTATGAAAATTCCTTGGTACAATTAAAAGTAAAAGGTCGTGATTAATTCAGTTATAAGTGCACTTTCTATGAAAATTCCTTGGTACAATTAAAAGTAAAAGGTCATGATTAATTCAGTTATAAGTGCACTTTCTATGAAAATTCCTTGGTACAATTAAAAGTAAAAGGTCATGATTAATTCAGTTATAAGTGCACTTTCTATGAAAATTCCTTGGTACAATTAAAAGTAAAAGGTCATGATTAATTCAGTTATAAGTGCACTTTCTATGAAAATTCCTTGGTACAATTAAAAGTAAAGGTCATGATTAATTCAGTTATAAGTGCACTTTCTATGAAAATTCCTTGGTACAATTAAAAGTAAAAGGTCATGATTAATTCAGTTATAAGTGCACTTTCTATGAAAATTCCTTGGTACAATTAAAAGTAAAAGGTCTGATTAATTCAGTTATAAATGCACTTTCTGAAAATTCCTTGGTACAATTAAAAGTAAAAGGTCATGATTAATTCAGTTATAAGTGCACTTTCTATGAAAATTCCTTGGTACAATTAAAAGGAAAAGGTCATGATTAATTCAGTTATAAGTGCACTTTCTGAAAATTCCTTGGTACAATTAAAAGTAAAAGGTCGTGATTAATTCAGTTATAAGTGCACTTTCTATGAAAATTCCTTGGTACAATTAAAAGTAAAAGGTCATGATTAAATTATAAATGCACTTTCTATGAAAATTCCTTGGCACAATTAAAAGTAAAAGGTCATAATTAAATTATAAATGCACTTTCTATGAAAATTCCTTGGCACAATTAAAAGTAAAAGGTCATAATTAAGTTATAAGTGCACTTTCTATGAAAATTCCTTGGCACAATTAAAAGTAAAAGGTCATAATTAAGTTATAAGTGCACTTTCTGAAAATTCCTTGGCACAATTAAAAGTAAAAGGTCATGATCTGATGCTAAGGAGGGAGCCAGAGAAGAACAACCTAACAACAGCGTCAGCTACAGTGAGAAGAGGAGCATCATCAGGGCGCTTTCCATGCCGAGACGACACAGGGATGACTACCACCTGTTGTCTAGAGAACAGCAAGTTGTCCTGGTGAGGTTGCGCACTGGTCGCAATAGGCTGAACAGCCACATGTACCGCAAACTGAAGCTGGCGCCCTCCCCAACCTGTCCCTGCGGTCAAGAAGTCCAAACCACGGAGCATTATACTCCTTCACCAGGTGGCAAGACAGGACGTGTGGCCGACAGACACTCCGCTGACAACCAAACTCCATGGCTGCAGACAGGAGCTGGAAAAGACGGCTGCATTCATGGCCCGGACTGATGATTGTGTAGCAGCGTACGCCAAGAAGAAGAAGAAGAAGATCATGATTGTGCACTTTCTATGAAAAGTCCTTGGTACATTGTAGCTTCCCTATCTCGACCTGCTGTTGGTTTCAACTGCTTTTACAGTGAACGGTGATACATTTCTTTTTGCTCCCCCATCAAATTAGTTGAAGCTATTTCATCATGTCGGTTGGTAGTCCTATTTCAATCAAATGTGCACTAAACAAAATAATGTGTTTTAATTCATTCTATACGAATAAGTTTGCCATGTTTCGCAACCGGCAGAAATGTATATGAAATCATCGTCATCATCATGTGCCCTGCCACATGGCGTTGGTGATCATGGCCCTCCATAATTATGTATCTATCCCTTGTTGCCGCTAGCACATCTTCCACCCTCTCTATCCTCAGCCACTCTGCAAGTCCCTCCAATATGTTCTCCCTGGGTCTACCTGGTGTTCTCTTTCCTTCCAGCTTTCCTGTTGAGACCAGGTGCTCTAATTCCCTTTTCCAAAAAATAAAAATATGGCCTATAAATGTTGCCTGTCTTTTCCTGATCTTCCTTATGGATGATTTTCTTGTGTCTGCCTCCATCAAGACTGTCTCGTTTGTTTTCTTTGCTGTCCATGGAACTCTCAACATTTTTCTTAGAAACCACATCTCGGATGCCTCAAGCTTGTTCTGGCTTTGTTTGTTAACTGCCCACGCCTCGCAACCGTACAACAGTATCGGTTCTACATACCATTCAAGAACTCTCTTCCTGATGTTAATTGCTAGGCATTTGTTGGTAAGAATGCTTTTCATTTTCTTGAATGCTGTTTTGGCTTGGCCGATACTGCTGGCTATTTCTGATGTGCATCTACCGTCTGATGAAATGATCGTTCCCAGGTATTTAAATTTATCAACCTGTCTCACGTTTGTGCCGTTTGCTGTTATGTTGCATGAGGGGATTTCATGAAGTATCAAGCGGAATGTATTCATTGTTGCATGGCTGTGCGCACTGGCTGACCACCGGTGCCAGTGATGAGATACATGTAAGAGCCAGTGATGAGATACATATAACAGCCAATGATGAGATACATGTAACAGCCAGTGATGAGATACATGTAACAGCCAGTGATGAGATACATGTAACAGCCAGTGATGAGATACATGTAACAGCCAGTGATGAGATACATGTAACAGCCAGTGATGAGATACATGTAACAGCCAGTGATGAGATACATGTAACAGCCAGTGATGAGATATATGTAACAACCAGTGATGAGATACATGTAACAGCCAATGATGAGATACATGTAACAGCCAATGATGAGATACATGTAACAGCCAGTGATGAGATACGTGTAACAGCTAGTGATGAGATACATGTAACAACCAGTGATGAGATATATGTAACAACCAGTGATGAGATACATGTAACAGCCAGTGATGAGATGCATGTAACAGCCATGTGATGAGATACATGTAACATCCAGTGATGAGATACATGTAACAGCCAGTGATGAGATACATGTAACAGCCATGTGATGAGATACATGTAACAGCCAGTGATGAGATACTGTAACAGCCATGTGATGAGATACATGTAACAGCCAGTGATGAGATACATGTAACAGCCAGTGATGAGATAATGTAACAGCCAGTGATGAGATACATGTAACAGCCAGTGATGAGATACATGTAACAGCCAGTGATGAGATACATGTAACAGCCAGTGTTGAGATACATGTAACAACCAGTGATGAGATACATGTAACAGCCATGTGTATGAGATACATGTAACAGCCAGTGATGAGATACATGCAACAGCCAGTGATGAGATACATGTAACAGCCAGTGATGAGATACATGTAACAGCCAATGATGAGATACATGTAACAGCCAGTGATGAGATACATGTAACAGCCAATGATGAGATACATGTAACAGCCAATGATGAGATACATGTAACAGATCCGGTTTTTCACTCTTCTTCCTGAGCCTTTCTGGTCAAGAACTCACACATGTGGCTCCAGGAAACAAACCCAAGCATTCTGGAAGAACTGAGGAAACAACCTGAATTTTTAGGGCCTGGTTAGGAAAAATGAAAATGAAATACTTTGGACATGCTATGAGACATCAGAGCTGCCATGTAATGAAGACTGTGGCCCAGGGCAAAATGAAGGGCAAGAGACGACAAGGAAGACCGCCGACTTCCTATGTAGAGAACATAGCCAAGTGGACGAAGTTGCTGAAAGATGAAATCTAAACGGTTAACCATTGAGCCGTGGTTTGGATGAGACGACAAAGTATAGAAGATCGGTTCTGGTACGACATCTGTATCCTGCACGTTTAGACGTGTGTTTGTTTGTTTGTTTGTTTGTTCGCTTGCACTTACACACACACACACACACACACACACATACAAACACACACACATACAAACACACACACCATACACACACATCACAACACACGCACACATACACACACGCACACATACACACATCACACATACACACACTACACACATACACAC
>JAPXFY010000019.1:881673-884173 GCA_030674185.1 Monoplex corrugatus
GCCCTGCCGCATGGCGTTGGCGACCATGGACTTCCAACCATCTCTATCTCTCGTTGCCCCTAGCATCTCCCCCACCCTCCTCGTCCCCTAGCCACTCTGCAATTCCGTCCAGCATTCTCTCCCTGGGTCTACCTGGTGCTCTCTTTCCCTCCAGCTTTCCCATTGTGACCAGGTGCTCCAAATCCCCCCTTCCTCATAAAATGGCCAATAAATGTTGCCTGTCTTTTCCTAATCTTCCTTATGAGTGATCTACTTGTGTCTGCCTCCATCAAGACTGTCTCGTTTGTTTTCTTTGCTGCCCATGGAACTCTCAACAAACTAGACACGAAGAACCTGAGTTCAATTCTTGGTGAGACAGGGATGTTGCTACCCCTCCATCAGACCTTGACTGGTCGTCTGGGTGCTAGTCTTTCAGATGAGAGCAACATACAACAAACAGTGATCTAATCAAACCTTCAAAGATCATCATCATCATCATCATCATCATCATCTCATCATCATCATCATAAATCATGTGCCCTACCGCATGGCGTTGGCGATCATGGCCCTCCATACGAATCTATCCCCTGTCGCTGCAAGTACATCTTCCACCCTCTCTGTCCTCAGCCACCCTGTAAGTCGTCTAATATTTTCTCCCTGGGTCTACCTGGTGCTCTCTTTCCCTCCAATTTTCTTTTTGTGACCAAGTGCTCTAATTCCCCTTTCCTCATAAAATGTCCTATAAATGTTGCTGGTCTTTTCCGATTCTTCTTTATCAATGATTTTCTTGTGTCTGCCTCCATCAAGACTGTCTCGTTTGTTTTCTTTGCTGTCCATGGAACTCTCAACATTCTTCTTAGAAACCACATTTCAGCTGCCTCAATCTTGTTCTGGCTTTGCTTGTTGACTGTCCACGCCTCACAACCGTACAGCAGTATCGGTTCTACATAACATTCAAGAACTCTCTTCCTGATGTTATTTGATAGGCAACAATAATCAGTTAATCATAACCAAAAGCCACATTATACAAAAAAAAGAACAAAAAAAAAGAACTGTAGTTTCATTACATACGACACTTGTCTATAGCTCAGAGAATGAGTCAGAAAAGTGTCAACATGTACATCAATAATCATCAAACCCAGTCGTTGGCCAAATCGCCTGGGTCCTGAGTCCAAAAACAATCAACAACCCTCCCCCGGTCATTGGTTCGTCAGTCCCTTTGACCTTGACCTTTGCCGTCATTGACGTGATGATCAGGATATACCGTGACTTAGCAACCAGCTCTCCCCCTCCCCCCCCCCCCCCCCCCGAAACGATCATCTGCATACATCACGGTGTGTGGCTGTCAGAAGTGTCAGTGCTGGCCAGCTTCCTCCAAGCTTTCAGATTGCCTGGTCACGTGTTAGCCAGGAAATGCCAACACACACACACACACACACACAACACACACACACACAACACACACACAGACAGACAGACACACACAGACACACAACACACACACACACACACACACACACACTTCCACAGTGTTCATTATCCCGTTTCCTCTCTTTGTTTTGTGGTTGAAGTTTGCCAAATATATTACATTACTGTTAATATCATTTCCCTTTTTCCATCGTTACCTTCATGTTTGACAAATATGTTAGAAATGCAAAACAAGTGTGAGTGCCCGCGTTCAAACAAACGTGAACTAGAAAAAAAAAAATAACAGGAAAAAATTGTTTGGAGTTCAATTAACGTCCGCACCCACACAATCCATACGGCAGACGGGCTCGTTATGAACCACTTAAAAATTGTACATAAAATGCAATTTTATCAATGATCTTCTTTTGATCTTCTTCTTCAGACAAGAGAAAAGAATGAGAGCGCGTATTTAATACAACAAGACAGGACAGGCGCATATTTTCGGCCAACTGGCCTTTGTCATTCGTTTTCTCACACTGGACGGAGCAGCAGAGAAGTTTCAGTCTTTTTCTCCTAATTTTTGTATCTGGTGTTTGTGTTTGTGATTTTACGCTTGACAAAGGCCAGTTCGTCGAAAATTTGCGACAAACATGTTACATACAATACATTGGTCTTGAAGATAAGACCAATATATTGTATGTATTTCTCTCCTCTCTCATAGCTGTGTGTAGGGTAGTTGCAGAATATAAAGGTAGGCTTGGGCGCTCCTTTTTTGAGGAGTGTTCTGAGCTTACTGTTTTTGTGCTTGGTATCTGCTTCTATGCTAGCTGAATGGGTAGCGCAAACTATGTCAGATTTGAAAAGTTTCACAACATGGGAGATAATTCCTACGCGACTCTCAAGAGTTATGTCCTTTAGTTGATATTATAAAAATTCTCCCTGTTTCCCTCTTATTTCTTAGGTAAAACATGTTAGAGTTAATGCTTAAATTATACACACAGACGAAAAAGAAGAACAACAATAAGAAGAGAAGAATAAGGAAGTAATAAACGTATAAAAAAAATAGAATAAGGAAGTAATAAACGTATAATAAGAAGAGAAGAATAAAGAAGTA
>JAPXFY010000019.1:889173-891673 GCA_030674185.1 Monoplex corrugatus
TCTATGCCAGAAATGTCTTCTTTTCTGTCACTCTTTTTGTTTCTGCCCTGTTCCATTTGGTCTCTTTTTATCCACTGGCAGGGAAGTTTTTAGTCCTCTTCTTCTTATCCGTTGTTTGGTGTTTGTGGTCTGTTTGTGACCGTGCATTCGCGCTTGACAAAGGCCGGTTGGCCGAGGATTTGCGCTTGTCTTGTCTTGTTGTGTTGAATACGTGCTTGCTTTGTTTTGCTTGTTCTTCTGGTTCCTGTTCCTTTGCTTTTTGTCATTTCTTTCTATCAGTTTCTCCCTTGCTGGCCCGTTCACGTGTATGTGTTTGACGAAGTCTGTCGTACTTTCTCTCAGGATTGATAACTGAGTACACGCATTAAAGTTCATTTTTTTGGCTCCAGGAAAATGAGACATTCCAAAGCAAGAAGCAAGAAACAAAGACAGTGACAGAAAAGAGTAAAATTTCTAGCACAAATTTCCAGAAGATGGAGATACTATTTATACTGAAAGAGCCCCCGGCGTCCCCATGAGGGGGGGGGGGGGAGGTAGTAGGGACCAAAAGCAGGTCACCACGAGATCAAGGCATGGAAGGCCACAGAATCAATATTTATAGTTATATTCACATTCCTGTTCATTTCTTTTTGTCACAATGGATCTGTCCATGTGAAACTCGGGATGCTCTTCCCGTTGTGAGGACGTCGCCGCAGTGCAGCGCCACCAATTTTTACCAAGACATCAGAAAGGTAAGAAACTAATTGGCCTTCATGGGAGGGACCTGGGAAATCAACCTGTCCAGTCCAATGTTTTATATCAGAGCAGCTGAGCGAATGCCCTGCTCTTCACGATTTTCAACTGTCGTGGAATCTTCAGCGAGCGCAGGCCAGAAGGCACACTCGCTTTTCGTCCCTTTTCCGAAGGACTAGACGTTCAATTCGATTTTCCCGTCAAACTGAGGGGAAAATCGAGACCTCAACGAGAAACGAACCCTGGAACCTCGGGTTTAGTTAGTTACATGTATTGACAGGCGAACGTCTGAACCATTCTGCCACCCCTCTTATTGTATGGGAGAGTTTTCACAATGCCATACTGACTGGTGATTTTAATATTATGGGATGGTGAATATGATGCTACAAGACACCAATAGATTTGATCGTATCTAGCAATACGTATGAGAAAGATGTTAAAGTACATTTTAGACTCGAATGGAAAATGGTGAGTTTTGTTTGTAATCGTCGTCTTTTTCATCAAATTAGGACTTGTTTTTAACGTAGTGTAGTCCTGACTGTAACAGTTGGTTGGGCTATAAGCAATGTGACGTTTAGCATCTTCCCCCCCTGTCCCCCCTTCCCCCCTCCAACAGTTCCCTGGAGGACTGATCTGGCAAGGCCCTAAGATCTTGTTTCATGGCCATACCAACGACGTAGTTTTCTACTGTAAACCACACACACACACAGCGAGAGAGAGAGAGAGAGAGAGAGAGAGAGAGAGAGTGAGTGAGTGAGTGAGTGTGTGTGTGTGTGTATGGGGTGTGCGTGTGTGTGTGGGGTGTGTGTGTGTGTGTGTGTGTGTGTGTGTGTGTGTGTGGAGAGAGAGAGAGAGAGAGAGAGAGAGAGAGAGAGAGAGAGAGAGAGAGAGAGAGAGCAGTCAATTTAGATGGTAAAGTTTACAACAACTCGTGAATTCCCATGCCTGGTACCTAGCAGACAGTTTATCAAGGAAGATAGTGCGACCTAACACATGGCATTGGAATTTTCAGGTCAGGGGGGTCACTTTATTCCGTTATCAGTCAAAGCATCAAGTGTAAAGCTACACCAACTAAACAAACTGTCCCTTAGCTATAACCGTCTGCTAAACAGTACTGGTAGTTGTTCCCGATATTTTTTTTTAACAGTGAAACACGCTTTTCAGTCAAATTAACACGCCGTCATTACTAAATTGTACTACGCCCAGCTGCCGAGAGCGAGCAGACCGGTCCTCGGTACATGGTGGCGCGATGGGGCCACTCACAGACAGGCGCGCACAGTCTATATCTTAGATGTCTGTGCTGTGAAGTGACATCAAGAGGTCTCCATACGGTCCCATGTGTGTTGCTTGGTGGTTTGCCTAATTTGGCGTATTAGTGTGCCTATTATACCTAGACCCATGCCACCAGGGGACATGATCAAATGACATTACATGTATATGAATTGGCAAAGAGCTTTCCCCGCTTCTGATAAATTGACGAATAAGTCTGTCTCTGTCCCCTTTGCTTGATGAAATGACTATCGAGTGGCGTTAGGAGCTTGGGAGGTGATTGTCCGGAGAGTGGTGAGGCATTGATGCTCCTGGTCCCATCCGCACCCTCATGGTGTTTCTTGTTAACTATTGCCCTCTGAAATTTGCATAACTGTGTCTGAATTCAACTGTTCCACAGATAGCAGTTCCTAGAATTTACTGAACACCAGAAATAGCCAGCAGAATCGGCCAAGCCAAAACAGTATTCAATAAGATGAAAAGCATTCTTACCAACAAA
>JAPXFY010000019.1:906673-909173 GCA_030674185.1 Monoplex corrugatus
GTCTCTTTGTCTCTGTCTGTCTGTCTGTCTCTTTGTCTCTGTCTGTCTGATTGTCTCTCGTCTGTCTGTCTGTCTCTTTGTCTCTGTCTGTCTCTTTGTCTGTCTCTTTGTCTCTGTCTGTCTCTTTGTCTCTGTCTGTCTCTTTGTCTCTGTCTCTTTGTCTCTGTCTGTCTCTTTGTCTCTGTCTGTCTGTTTGTTGTCTCTTTGTCTCTGTCGTCTGTCTGTCCTTTTCTCTTTGTCTCTGTCTGTCTGTCTGTCTGTTTGTTGTCTGTCTTGTCTGTGTGTCGTCTGTCTGTCTCTTTGTCCTCTGTGCTGTTCTGTCTGTCTGTCTCTTTGTCTTCTTGTCTGTCTGTTCTGTCTCTTTGTCTCTGTCTGTCTGTCTGTCTTGTCTCTTTGTTCTCTGTCTGTCTGTTTCTTTTGTCTCTTGTCTGTCTGTCTGTCTGTCCTGTCTCGTCTCTGTCTTTTGTGTCTCTGTTCTGTCTGTCTTTGTCTCTGTCTCTTTGTCTCTGTCCTGTCTGTGTCTCTTTGTCTCTGTCTGTCTCTTTGTTTTGTCTCTTTGTCTCTGTCTGTCCTGTCTGTTTGTCTCTGTCTGTCTCTTTGTCTCTGTCGTCTGTTGTCTCTTGTCCTCTTTGTCTCTGTCTGTCTGTTTGTCTCTTTGTCTCTGTCTGTCTGTCTGTCTCTTTGTCTCTGTCCTTCTGTCTGTCTGTCTGTCTGTCTGTCTGTCTGTTTGTCTCTGTCTGTCTCTTTGTCTCTGTCTGTCTGTCTGTCTCTTTGTCTCTGTCTGTCTGTTTGTCTCTGTTGCTCTGTTCTGTCTGTCTGTCTGTCTCTTTGTCTCTGTCTGTCTGTTCTGTTGTCTCTGTTCTGTCTGTCTCTGTCTGTCTGTCTGTCTCTTTGTCTCTGTCTGTCTGTTTGTCTCTGTCTTGTCTGTCTGTTTGTCTCTGTCTGTCTGTCTCTTTGTCTCTGTCTCTTGTCTCTGTCTGTCTGTCTTTTGTCTCTGTCTGTCTGTCTGTCTCTGTCTGTCTCTGTCTGTCTTTGTCTTTTGTCTCTGTCTGTCTGTCTGTCTCTTTGTTTCTGTCTGTCTGTCTGTTCTTTGTCTCTGTCTGTCTGATTTGTCTCTGTCCTGTTCTGTCTGTCTCTTTGTCTCTGTCTGTCTGTTTGTCTGTCTCTTTGTCTCGTCTGTCTGTCTGTCTCTTTGTCTCTGTCTGTCTGTTGTCTCTGTCTGTCTGTCTGTCTCTTTGTCTCTGTCTGTCTTTTGTCTGTCTCTTTGTCTCTGTCTGTCTCTTTGTCTCTGTCCTGTCTCTTGTCTCTGTCTCTTTGTCTCTGTCTCTTGTCTCTGTCTGTCTGTTTGTCTCTGTTGTCTGTTCTTTGTCTCTTTGTCTCTGTCTGTCTGTCTTTTGTCTCTGTCTGTCTCTTTGTCCTCTGTCTGTCCTTTGTCTCTGTCTGTTGTCTGTCTGTTCTCGTCTGTCTGTTTGTCTCTGTCTGTCTGTCTGTCTTGTTGTCTCTGTCTGTCTGTTGTCTGTCTTTTGTCTCTGTCTGTGTCTTTGTTCGTCTGTCTTGTCTTTTGTCTCTGTTGTCTTCTTCTCTGTCGTCTCTTTGTCTCTTGTCTGTTGTCTCTTGTCTCTGTCTGTCTGTCTGTCTCTTTGTCTCTGTCCTGTCTCTTTGTTTGTCTGTCTTTTGTCTCTTCTGCTGTCTGTCTCTTTGTCTCTGTCTGTCTTTGTCTCTGTCTTCTGTCTCTTTGTCTCGTCTGTCTGTCTCTTTGTCTCTTTGTCTCTGTCTTTGTTGTCTCTTTGTTCTGTCTGTCTGTTCTTGTCTCGTCAGTCTTGTTTGTCTCTGTCTGTCTGTCTGTCTCTTTGTCTCTGTCTGTCTGTTTTGTCTGTCCTTTGTCCTGTCTGTCTGTTTCTCTTTGTCTCTGTCTGTCTGTCTGTCTCTTTGTCTCTGTCTGTCTCTTTGTCTTGTCTTTCTGTCTGTCTCTTTGTCTTTTGTCTCTGTCTGTCTGTTGTCTCTTTGTCTCTGTCTGTTGTCTCTGTCTGTCTGTCTGTCCTTTGTCTCTGTCTGTCTGTCTGTCTCTTTGTCTCTGTCTGTCTTCTTTGTCTCTGTCTGTCTTGTCTTTTGTCTCTGTCTGTCTCTTTTGTCTCTGTCTTGTCTGTCTGCTTTTGTCTCTTCTGTCCTGTTGTCTGTCGTCTTTGTCTCTTTGTCTCTGTCTGTCTTTGTCTCTTTGTCTCTGTCTTCTGTCTGTCTCTGTCTGTCTCTTTGTTCTTTGTCTCTGTCTGTCTTGTCTGTCTCTGTCTCTGTCTGTCTGTCTCTTTGTCTCTGTCTGTCTGTTGTCTCTTTGTCTCTGTCTGTCTGTCTGTTGTCTCTTTGTCTCTGTCTTTTGTCTCGTGTCTGTTGTCTCTGTCTCTTTGTCTCTGTCTGTCTGTTTGTTCTGTCTGTCTGTGTCTTTGTCTCTGTCTGTCTGTCTTTTGTCTCTGTCTGTTCTGTCTGTCTCTTGTTCTGTCTCTTT
>JAPXFY010000019.1:934173-939173 GCA_030674185.1 Monoplex corrugatus
CAAAAATGGCAAAGCCATTTTAACAATCTCTCTTTTTACATAAAATATATTTATTAATCATCATCATCATCAAGTGCCCTGCCGCATGGCGTTGGCGATCATGGTCCTCCATATGTATCTGTCCCTTTCTGCTGCAAGCACATCTTCCATCCTCTTTGTCCTCAGCCACTCTGCAAGTCAGTCTAATATTTTCTCCCTGGGTCTACCTGGTGTTCTCTTTCCCTCCAGCGTTCCTGTTGTGACCAAGTGCTCCAATTGCCCTCTCCTCGTAAAATGGCCTGTAAATGTTTTCTGTCTTTTCCTAATCTTCCTTATCAACGATCTTCTTGTGTCTGCCTCCATCAAGACTGTCTCGTTTGTTTTCTTTGCTGTCCATGGAACTCTCAACATTCTTCTTAGAAACCACATCTCAGCTGCCTCAGTCTTGTTCTGGCTTTGCTTGTTGACTGTCCACGCCTCACAACCATATAACATTATCGGTTCTATATAACATTCAAGAACTCTCTTCCTGATGTTAACTGATAGACATTTGTTGGCAAGAATGGATTTGATCTTCATCATTTAATAACGAAAATCAAATTTTGTACTTCTTACAGTCAGTGTGGAGAACATACTGGAGACTGAAGTTAGTTCAGGAGGGATTCACTGCACTCGGAAATCTCCATACTCGCTCCACCCAAATCTGTCAGCAAAATTTCTGACAGACTTCCCAAGTCTGCGAAAAAAAACAACAACTGTATGCGCTGACAAGGTTTTGATAGACGTGCAGGGTGGCTGAGGACAGAGAGGGTGGGAGATGTGCTTGCAGCGACAAGGGATAGGTTCGTATGGAGGGCCATGATCGCCAACGCCATGCGGCAGGGCACATGATGATGTGATGAGATGATGATGATAATGATAAAGTCACTGTGGCCATGATAAAGCATTCATCATCATCATCATCATCATCATCATCATCACCATCATCACCATCACCATCATCATCATCATCATCATATCATCATCATCATCATCATCATCATCATCATCTTCATCATCATCAGGTGCCTTGCCACATGGCGTTAGCGATCATGGCCTTCCATCTGTTTCTATCTCTTGTTTTCACTTTACAGCGAAAACATCATGAGAAACCCAGAGGAAAACTTTGGATTAAAGGTTGGAGGAAAAATGATAAACAACATTCGAAACGCAGATGACACCGTGCTAATTGCAGAAAATGAAAGGGACCTACTAAACCTTGTGAATATACTAGAAACAGAAAGCAAAGGTAAGGGGCTGGAACTAAACAGCAGGAAGACTGAAGTCATCGTGATCAGTAAAAAACATGAAATCCCCTCATGCAAAATTAACAGCAAACGGCACAACCTTCAGACAGGTTGATAAGTTTAAATACCTGGGAACGATCATTTCACCAGACGGCAGATGCACATCGGAAATAGCTGGCAGAATCGGCCAATCCAAAACAGCATCCAAGAAGATGACAGGCATTCTTACCAACAAATGCCTATCAATTAACATCAAGAAGAGAGTTCTTGAATGTTATATAGAACCAATGCTGTTATGCGGTTGTGAGGTATGGACAGTCAACAAGCAAAGCCAGAACAAGATTGAGGCAGCCGAGATGTGGTTTCTAAGAAGAATGTCGAGAGTTCCATGGACAGCAAAGAAAACATATGAGACCGTCTTGATGGAGGCAGACACAAGAACATCATTCATAAGGAAGATTAGGAAAAGACAGGCAACATTTATAGGCTATTTTATGAGGAGGGGGGAATTAGAGTGCCTGGTCACAACGGGAAAGCTGGAGGGAAAGAGAGCACCGGGTAGACCCAGGGAGAAAATGCTGGACGGACTTGCAGAGTGGCTGGGGACGAGGAGGGTGGGGGAAATGCTAGGGGCAACGAGAGAAAGAGGCAGATGGAAGTCCATGATCGCCAACGCCATGCGGCAGGGCACCTGATGATGATGATGTGTATGTGTGTGTGCATGTGCATGTGTGTGTATGTATGTGTGTGTGTGCGCGTGCGTGCGCGTGCGTGCGCGTGTGTGTGTGTGTTCTCGGGGGGGGGGGGGCGGTATGACCTTGAACTTAGATATCACGAGATGGAAACTTCTGCATTCATAACTGCTGAACAATTCAGCGATATAGGAAGAGACAGCTGAAGGGTATTGTATCTGCTATGAATGTTATTTTGTCTACATCACTTCTTTTAATTGTTGTTACCCATTATGTAATCATATCATCAGTCTGATGCCTTTATTTCAACAAACTGTGTGTGTGTGTGTGTGTGTGTGTGTGTGTGTGTGTGTGTGTGTGTGTGTGTGTGTGTGTGTGTGTGTTGTGTGTGTGTGTTTGTGTGTGTGTGTGTGTTGTGTGTGTGTGTGTGTGTGTGTGTTGTGAGTGTGTGTGTGTGTGTGTGTTGTGTGTTTTGTGTGTGTGTGTGTGTGTGTGTGTGTGTGTGTGTTTGTGTGTGTGTGTTACCTGGATGAGTATGTGAGCTATTGAATGTTAGAGAGAGGGAGGAAGATAGTGAAAAAAAACCAGGGAGAGAGAGAGAAATAGACACAGAGAGAGTGAGAGAGAAAGCGAGAGAGAGACAGAGACAGAGAGAGAGAGAGACACAGAGAGAGAGTAAGTGAGAGCGAGAGACAGAGGCAGAGTAAATGAGAAAGAGAGTGAGAGAGAGTATGAGAGATAGATAGATAAATAGATAGACAGACAGACAGACAGACAGATAGATAGATAGATATAGACAGACAGACAGACAGACAGACAGACAAATAGATAGACAGACAGACAGATAGATAGATAGACAGAGACTGAGAGAGAGAGAGAGAGTGAGAGAGAGATAAAGAGAGAGACACACCCACAGAGTGAGAGAAAGAGAGAGAGAGAGACAGATGGACAGGACAGACAGACAGATAGATAGATAGATAGATAGATAGAGACTGAGAGAGAGAGAGTGAGAGAGAGAGAAAGAGAGAGACAGAGAGAGAGAGAAATAAAGAGAGACAGACAGACAGACAGACAGACAGGCAGACAGACAAACAGACAGACGGACAGGCAGACAGACAGACGGACAGACAGAAGGAGAATTACGGAGAGAGGAGATGACTCACCCACCAGCAAGACACGCAGTCTTCAAGACGAGACAAACAACAGTGTCACTAATTGAATCGTGCACAGAAGAAACCCCAGGAGAGCTGACCTTCCGCTGACCTCTCTGATAACGGATATCCTGTAACTGTGGGGCGTTTGGGGAGAGAGGTGGTAGTATAGGGGTCTCACTGTATTTGGACCCCGCTTTCTGAAGGTCAGTCCTGCTCCTTTTGCCTCTGTGCTTTATCTCTATAAGGCCACGTCAGCGTTTCTGGCTTGTGTTGCTGTGTCTGCTGTGATTGTTCAGCGTCTTCATCATCGTATATCACTTGTGGTATACTGTGTAATATTTGTGACCTTCCCACCACGAAATCAGTCTTAATTCGCAGTCAGTCGAACAGCACTAGGAGCTGAAAAGGTGACTGAGGGTCTATCTGGGGTGTTTTGACTTTTTCTCAAAATTGATTTCTGTAGACTATAATCTATCCCCCACAGAATTTTTTTTCTTGAAAAAATATTATTAATCAATTTAAATCGGTATTTTAATGCACTGGTCGTAGCAGAAAGAACGCATTTCCTACCAAAAATATCTAATTTTATCTCATATTATGAACCGTAACCTGTACAGTACCCGCACATGTACTATACTGATGGAAAGCTCTTTTGTGCACCTTTCAGATAATGACAACGAAAATTGGAAACAAACCTGGGTCAAAGCCACCAAATAAAGAAATTTAAGGAAAGTGTGTAGGAGAGCACACAAAAACTTTAGAGGCCGTTTTCTCAAAATGGCCGTCATACAACTTAATGACTTTAAACATTCATAACTTCTACATTTTTTGGAGTACAAGCTTTATTCAAGTACCAAAATAATCAGCAGAATGTACACTTTCCAGGGATATGTTATCTCAATATGCCCAAAATGCTAGTTAAGACTGATTTCGTGGTGGGAGGTCACATTTACATTCAAGTCAATGGATGAAGACACAGACAGGGAGAGAGAAGTACTTGCAGTGACAAAGGATAGATTCATATAGAGGGCCATGATCGCCCAGACGTGCGGCACGCAGGCCCACCGGCGTGTGGATATGCCCTGATGCCCACGAACCAGACCCTCCAGCTATGGGTAAATAGCTCCACTGCCTTGTGGACATACCGGGAGAGAATAAGGCAAAGGGAGTAAACCCTGAAAAAAAAAATCACCCTGCTGCCTTGTAGGTTGCCGTGGGAACGACTAAGTCTAACGGAGAGCAAAAAAACAACAAAACAACAACAACAAAACAACACCAAAAAACCAAAAAAACGACAAACAATAAACAAACAGAAAACAACAACAACAACAACAACAACATCATCAACAACAACAAAAACAAAACACAAAAACAAAAAAAAACAACAAACAAACAACAACAAAACAAACAAACAAAACAAAAACAACAACAACAAACAAACAACAAACAAAACAAAAAACAAAACAAAACAAAAACAAAAAACAAACAAACAAACAAACAACAAAACAAAACAAAAACAAAACAAAAACAAAAAACAAACAAACAAACAAACAACAACAACAAAACAAAACAAAATAAAACATAAAAAAAAACAAAAAAACAAACAAACAAACAAACAACAAAACAAAACAAAAAACAAAACAAAATAATAAACAAACAAACAAACAAACAAACAACAACAACAAAACAAAACAAAATAAAACATAAAAAAAACAAAAAACAACAACAAACAACAACAAAACAAAACAAAAAACAAAACAAAATAATAAACAAACAAACAAAACAAACAACAACAAAACAAAGCAAACAAAACACAAAACAACAAAACACAAAACAAAACAAAACACAAAACAAAACAAAACAAAAATAAACAAAAAACAAACAAACAA
>JAPXFY010000019.1:964173-974173 GCA_030674185.1 Monoplex corrugatus
ACAGGACATGCCAGTCATAATGTAGACTGAGTACATGACATGCCAGTCATAATGTAGACTGAGTACATCACATGCCAGTCATAATGTTGACTGAGTACAGAAGATGCCAGTCATAATGTAGACTGAGTACAGGACATGCCAGTCATAAAGTAGACTGAGTACACGACATGCCAGTCATAATGTAGACTGAGTACAGAAGATGTCAGTCATAATGTAGACTGAGTACAGGACATGCCAGTCATAATGTAGACTGAGTACAGGACATGCCAGTCATAATGTAGACTGAGTACAGGACATGCCAGTCATAATGTAGACTGAGTACATGACATGCCAGTCATAATGTAGACTGAGTACATCACATGCCAGTCATAATGTTGACTGAGTACAGAAGATGCCAGTCATAATGTAGACTGAGTACAGGACATGCCAGTCATAAAGTAGACTGAGTACACGACATGCCAGTCATAATGTAGACTGAGTACAGAAGATGCCAGTCATAATGTAGACTGAGTACAGGACATACCATTTATAATGTAGACTGAGTACACGACATGCCAGTCATAATGTAGCCTGAGTACAGGACATGCCAGTCATAATGTTGACTGAGTACACGACATGCCAGTCATAATGTTGACTGAGTACATCACATGCCAGCCATAATGTTGACTGAGTACACGACATACCATTTATAATGTAGACTGAGTACATGACATGCCAGTCATAATGTAGACAGTACACGACATGCCAGTCATAATGTAGACTGAGTACATGACATGCCAGTCATAATGTAGACTGAGTACATGACATGCCAGTCATAATGTAGACTGAGTACAGAAGATGCCAGTCATAATGTAGACTGAGTACAGAAGATGCCAGTCATAATGTAGACTGAGTACACGACATGCCAGTCATAATGTAGACTGAGTACATGACATGCCAGCCATGATTGTTGACTGAGCACAGGACATGCCAGTCTTAATGTAGACTGAGCACAGGACATGCCAGTCTTAATGTAGACTGAGTACATGACATGCCAGTCTTAATGTAGACTGAGTACACGACATGCCAGCCATAATGTTGACTTAGTACACGACATGCCAGCCATAATGTTGACTGAGCACAGGACATGCCAGTCTTAATGTAGACTGAGTACAGAAGATGCCAGTCATAATGTAGACTGAGTACATGACATGCCAGTCATAATGTAGACTGAGTACATGACATGCCAGTCATAATGTAGACTGAGTACAGAAGATGCCAGTCATAATGTAGACTGAGTACAGGACATGCCAGTCATAATGTTGACTGAGTACAGAAGATGCCAGTCATAATGTAGACTGAGTACAGGACATGCCAGTCATAATGTAGACTGAGTACATGACATGCCAGTCATAATGTAGACTGAGTAAATGACATGCCAGTCATAATGTAGACTGAGTACAGAAGATGCCAGTCATAATGTAGACTGACATGTCAGTCATAATGTAGACTGAGTACAGGACATGCCAGTCATAATGTAGACTGAGTACAGGACATGCCAGTCATAATGTAGACTGAGTACAGGACATACCAGTCATAATGTAGACTGAGTACATGACATGCCAGTCATAATGTAGACTGAGTACATCACATGCCAGTCATAATGTTGACTGAGTACAGAAGATGCCAGTCATAATGTAGACTGAGTACAGGACATGCCAGTCATAAAGTAGACTGAGTACAGGACATGCCAGTCATAATGTAGACTGAGTACAGAAGATGCCAGTCATAATGTAGACTGACATGTCAGTCATAATGTAGACTGAGTACAGGACATGCCAGTCATAATGTAGACTGAGTACATGACATGCCAGTCATAATGTTGACTGAGTACAGGACATGCCAGTCATAATGTAGACTGAGTACAGGACATGCCAGTCATAATGTTGACTGAGTGCATGACATGCCAGTCATAATGTTGACTGAGTACAAGACATGCCAGCCATAATGTTGACTGAGTACACGACATGCCAGCCATAATGTTGACTGAGTACATGACATGCCAGTCATAATGTTGACTGAGTACACGACATGCCAGCCATAATGTTGACTGAGTACACGACATGCCAGCCATAATGTTGACTGAGTACACGACATGCCAGCCATAATGTTGACTGAGTACATGACATGCCAGCCATAATGTTGACTGAGTACACGACATGCCAGCCATAATGTTGACTGAGTACATGACATGCCAGCCATAATGTTGACTGAGTACAGGACATGCCAGCCATAATGTTGACTGAGTACACGACATGCCAGCCGTAATGTTGACTGAGTACATGACATGCCAGCCATAATGTAGCCTGAGTACAGGACATGCCAGCCATAATGTTGACTGAGTACAGGATATGCCAGCCATAATGTTGACTGAGTACACGACATGCCAGTCATAATGTTGACTGAGTACACGACATGCCAGCCATAATGTTGACTGAGTACACGACATGCCAGTCATAATGTTGCCTGAGTACACGACATGCCAGCCAGGACTTCAGACGTTGGTGCCAGGAATCATTATCGTGGTGGAAAACGTGGAACGACACATGGCACACCGCACGGAGCAACAGAAAGTTTCTGATCTGTCTTTTTCTCCTAATTTTTGTATCTGGTGTTTGTTTGTTTGTGATCTTACGCTTGACAAAGGCCAGTTGGCCGAAAATTTACGCCTGTCTTGTCTTGTTGTATTAAATACGTGTTCTTATTCTTTTTTCGTCTTTTTTTCTGGTTCCTACTACTCCAAGAGCTCCATCAAGATCACAGTCAGCACCAGCACCACTCCAGCCATCCCTGATGCACATACAAAAGTGAACAAACGAACACAAAATATTCTCTTTGACGAGACTTTCATGGCCTCAGTATTTCAGAAACCATCTTGTTATTGTTGTTGTTATTGTTCTTTAAAGCCCAGCCGAATGCGTAGAGCCATATCAGGGCTATGACCGCTTCAAAACATACAAAATTTCAACAGGAAAAAAAGAGAAAAAAATTAAGTACACATATCAATGCATTCGCGCACATAATCTAAGGACATACCCCCGGGGTTGACCATTCCATCCAATTTTTGCAGAAGGGAGATTTGAAAAAACACAACTGAATACAAATATAAGCATATATAAGGACACCAAAACATATATAAAAACCGGCATAAACTACCCAAAATTGCTTCTGCATATCTCACCTCCCTAGAGCCAAAAATGCACTTAATACACGTACCCAATCATCAATCCTAAGAAAAAATACATAAGACTTTATCGAACACATACAGGTGAATGGACCAGCAAGGCAGAAAATGATAGGTAGAAATGACAGAAAGCAAAGGAACAGGACAGAAACAAAGACACTGACAGAAAAGAGAAAATTTCCAGCACAGAATTTCCAGAAGGTGGGGATACTATTCATACTGAAAGAGCCCCCGTCATCCCCACGAGGGAAAAAACCATCTTCATTTCCCGCAGACGGCGCACGTGACAATTTTGTTATCGATATAAGGAGGACAGGGCAAACTGCCACATACTGTGATAGTCACGTCAAACATTTTCCCACCCTCAGCTCTAGCGCTGTGACTTTGAGCTTCCATCTTAGAATCAACACAGATGTATTCAGATCCAGCATGGTTACCATAGTAGCCAGCCATAAGGTAGCCCGAGTACAGGAGATGCCAGCCAGGACTGCAGACGTTGGTGCCAGGAATCATTATCGTGGTGGAGAAAGTGGAACGACACATGGCACACACAGGATCAGTGTTATGTTGAGAGTCACCAGTCTTGTATTCACCACCGTACAGATAGGCTCTGTCATGGGGCAGTGGGTGTGAACTGAAGATCGGGGACGTGGTCAGACACAAATAGTTTGTGGCTGCCCCAGAGTGGTCAGGCCATGACCCACCTGCTACTCCTGAGTACACAAGTTGTGTAGAAGGTCCACACTGAGAGCTGCCCCAGTGTATGAAAGTAGAACTTTGAGCATCTTGAATGTTGTGGCTCTGCTGGATGTTGGTGTTCTCTAAGGCTGTGGTTTGGGTCTTTAACGCCAGAATGTCTGCATTCATGTTTGTCACCTGCTGGCTGATGTGACTGACCACAACTTCTAACGGTCCTGGGTCATCAGATCGAGACCTGACGTCATGGGATACCAAAATGTCTTCATTGTCTGAAAGGTTTTGATGTCTGTCAGTTCCATTTTCGGTAAAGTTCGTGCCCTGCCTCAGATAAGAATCAGCATGACTGGAAAAGTTCTGAGCTTTCAATCGCTGGAAGATTTGTCCTTGGTGATGAAGGAGATGTTGCTGAAGTAGTTCAGGACTGTACTCAGATTGCAGACTTCCTTGGTGGTAAAACATCGGGCAGTGTTTGGAGCACTTAGCATCCAGCTGATGAAGAATGACTTTTGTTTGAGATAGGTCAGCTTTTGTACGAGTTAGTTCAGCTTGTGTATAAGATAACTGAGCTTTTGTGTCAGACAGTTCAGCTTGTGTATAAGATAACTGAGCTTTTGTGTCAGACAGTTCAGCTTGTGTATAAGATAACTGAGCTTTTGTGTCAGACAGTTCAGCTTGTGTATAAGATAACTGAGCTTTTATGTCAGACAGTTCAGCTTGTGTATAAGATAACTGAGCTTTTATGTCAGACAGTTCAGCTTTTACATCAGACAGTTGATTGTCGTGTTGTCGAAGTAATTGTTCTAGTTGGGAGAGTTTGGCATCTCGCTCCAAGACCAGACGTTCCATGGTATCCATCCTGTCTAACATGGAGGGTGGTAATGTGTCTTGCTGAACGCCTGAAGGAGACAGCACATGTGCCCATGTCTCTGCCACAGGCAGCAGAAGTAGTAGTACCACTGGTGTCATTGTCTGTCTCTTGTGTGACAGTACATGACATCAAACATAACTTATATACATATGTTGTCAATTTGTTAGAAGCAGATTACAATGAGGAAGGTGGGAATGGGGGGGGGGGGGTGGGCGAAGATTTTTGAAGGGGTTCCTTTATCTTTCTATTCTTAAAGAAACCGTCTTCCTTAGAACAAGGAAATTTTGACAGATTTATGTATTACTATTTGTTGTCGATTGTGATGTTAGCACTGATTTTGTTTATAACGTTGGTAGAAACTTTTTAGATTGTGTATACTTACCAACAAACGCCTGTCAATTAACATCAGGAAGAGAGTTCTTGAATGTTATAAAGAACCGATACTCATATACGGCATTGAGGCGTGGACAGTCAACACGCAAAGCCAGAACAAGATTGAGACAGCCGAAATGTTGTTTTTAAGAAAAATGTTGACGGTTCAATGGACAGCAAAGAAAACAAACGAGACAGTCTTGATGGAAGCAGACACAAGAAGATCATTGATAAAGAAGATAAGGAAAAGACAAGCAACATTTATAGGACATTTTATGAGGAAGGGAGAATTAGAGCACCTGGTCACAACAGGAAAGCTGGAAGGAAATAGCACACCAGATAGAGCCAGGGCGAAAATATTGGACGGACTTGTAGAGTGGCTGAGGACAAAGAGGGTGGAAGATGTACATGCAGCGACAAGGGATAGATGCATATGGAGGGCCATGATCGCCAACGCCATGCGGCAGGGAACATGATGATGATGATGATGATGATGATGGTGATGATGATGATGATGATGAGGATGATGATGATGGTGGTGATACATACTCACATGAATTTCATCAACAGCTATCAGTAATGCCAGCTGTGGAACAAAGATCCTGTCTGTTCTTGAAACAGCGAGAGGATTACTTTTGGTTCCTGTTTTCTGTCTGACGTCCTGAGGTTTTGTCCTATCTCTTTTGTTGTTGTTGTCCTGTTTGTTTTCTGTCTGACGTCCTGAGGTTTTGTCCTATCTCTTTTGTTGTTGTTGTCCTGTCTGTTTTCTGTCTGACGTCTTTTGTCCTATCTCTTTTGTTGTTGTTGTCCTGTCTGTTTTCTGTCTGACGTCTTTTGTCCTATCTCTTTTGTTGTTGTTGTCCTGTCTGTTTTCTGTCTGACGTCTTTTGTCCTATCTCTTTTGTTGTTGTTGTCCTGTCTGTTTTCTGTCTGACGTCTTTTGTCCTGTCTCTTTTGTTGTTGTTGTCCTGTCTGTTTTCTGTCTGACGTCTTTTGTCCTATCTCTTTTGTTGTTGTTGTCCTGTCTGTTTTCTGTCTGACGTCTTTTGTCCTATCTCTTTTGTTGTTGTTGTCCTGTCTGTTTTCTGTCTGACGTCTTTTGTCCTATCTCTTTTGTTGTCCTGTCTGTTTTCTGTCTGACGTCTTTTGTCCTATCTCTTTTGTTGTTGTTGTCCTGTCTGTTTTCTGTCTGACGTCTTTTGTCCTGTCTCTTTTGTTGTTGTTGTCCTGTCTGTTTTCTGTCTGACGTCTTTTGTCCTGTCTCTTTTTGTTGTTGTCCTGTCTGTTTTCTGTCTGACGTCTTTTGTCCTATCTCTTTTGTTGTTGTTGTCCTGTCTGTTTTCTGTCTGACGTCTTTTGTCCTGTCTCTTTTGTTGTTGTTGTCCTGTTTGTTTTCTGTCTGACGTCTTTTGTCCTGTCTGTTTTGTTGTTGTTGTCCTGTTTGTTTTCTGTCTGACGTCTTTTGTCCTGTCTGTTTTGTTGTTGTTGTCCTGTCTGTTTTCTGTCTGACGTCTTTTGTCCTGTCTCTTTTGTTGTTGTTGTCCTGTCTGTTTTCTGTCTGACGTCGTTTGTCCTATCTCTTTTGTTGTTGTTGTCCTGTCTGTTTTCTGTCTGACGTCTTTTGTCCTATCTCTTTTGTTGTTGTTGTCCTGTCTGTTTTCTGTCTGACGTCTTTTGTCCTGTCTTTTTGTTGTTGTTGTCCTGTCTGTTTTCTGTCTGACGTCTTTTGTCCTATCTCTTTTGTTGTTGTTGTCCTGTCTGTTTTCTGTCTGACGTCTTTTGTCCTGTCTCTTTTGTTGTTGTTGTCCTGTCTGTTTTCTGTCTGACGTCTTTTGTCCTATCTCTTTGTGTTGTTGTCCTGTCTGTTTTCTGTCTGACGTCTTTTGTCCTGTCTCTTTTGTTGTTGTTGTCCTGTCTGTTTTCTGTCTGAGTTTTTGTCCTGTCTGTTTTCTGTCTGACGTCTTTTGTCCTGTCTGTTTTTGTCTGACGTCTTTTGTCCTGTCTGTTTTCTGTCTGACGTCTTTTGTCCTGTCTGTTTTCTGTCTGACGTCTTTGTCCTGTCTGTTTCTGTCTGACGTCTTTGTCCTGTCTGTTTTCTGTCTGACGTCTTTTGTCCTGTCGTTTTCTGTCTGACGTCTTTGTCCTGTCTGTTTTCTGTCTGACGTCTTTTGTCCTGTCTCTTTTGTTGTTGTCCTGTCTGTTTTCTGTCTGACGTCTTTTGTCCTATCTCTTTTGTTGTTGTTGTCCTGTCTGTTTTCTGTCTGACGTCTTTTGTCCTATCTCTTTTGTTGTTGTCCTGTCTGTTTTCTGTCTGACGTCTTTTGTCCTGTCTCTTTTGTTGTTGTTGTCCTGTCTGTTTTCTGTCTGACGTCTTTTGTCCTATCTTTTTGTTGTTGTCCTGTCTGTTTTCTGTCTGACGTCTTTTGTCCTGTCTCTTTTGTTGTTTTGTCCTGTCTGTTTTCTGTCTGACGTCTTTTGTCCTATCTCTTTTGTTGTTGTTTGTCCTGTTGTTTTCTGTCTGACGTTCTTTTGTCCTGTCTGTTTTCTGTCTGACGTCTTTTGTCCTGTCTCTTTGTTGTTGTCCTGTCTGTTTTCTGTCTGACGTCTTTTGTCCTGTCTCTTTTGTTGTTGTCCTGTCTGTTTTCTGTCTGACGTCTTTTGTCCTGTCTCTTTTGTTTTTGTTGTCCTGTCTGTTTTCTGTCTGACGTCTTTTGTCCTAGACTTCTTTTGTCCTATTTTTTGTCCTAGACTTCTTTTGTCCTGTTTTTTTGTCCTAGACTTCTTTTGTCCTATTTTTTGTCCTAGACTTCTTTTGTCCTATTTTTTGTCCTAGACTTCTTTTGTCCTATTTTTTGTCCTAGACTTCTTTGTCCTAGATTTCTATTGTCCTAGACTTCTTTTGTCCTAGACTTCTTTTGTCCTAGACTTCTTTGTCCTAGACTTCTTTTGTCCTAGACTTCTTTAGACTTTTTTGTCCTAGAGTTTTTGTCCTAGACTTCTTTTGTCCTAGACTTCTTTTGTCCTAATTCTTTTGTCCTAGACTTCTTTTGTCCTAGACTTCTTTTGTCCTAGACTTCTTTTGTCCTAGACTTCTTTAGACTTTTTTGTCCTAGATGTTTTTGTCCTAGACTTCTTTTGTCCTAGACTTCTTTTGTCCTAATTTTTTGTCCTAGACTTTTTTGTCCTAGACTTCTTTTGCCTAGACTTCTTTTGTCCTAGACTTCTTTTGTCCTAGTTTTTGTCCTAGACTTCTTTTGTCCTAGACTTCTTTTGTCCTAGACTTCTTTTGTCCTAGATTCTTTTGTCCTAGACTTCTTTTGTCCTAGTTTTTGACCTAGACTTCTTTTGTCCTAGACTTCTTTTGTCCTAGACTTCTTTTGTCCTAGTTTTTGACCTAGACTTCTTTTGTCCTAGACTTCTTTTGTCTAGACTTCTTTTGTCCTAATTTTTGACCTAGACTTCTTTTGTCCTAGACTTCTTTTGTCCTAGTTTTTGACCTTAGACTTCTTTTGTCCTAGACTTCTTTTGTCCTAGACTTCTTTTGTCCTAGTTTTTGACCTAGACTTCTTTTGTCCTAGATTTTCTTTTGTCCTAATTGTTTTGTCCTAGATTTCATTGTCCTAGACTTCTTTTGTCCTAGACTTCTTTTGTCCTAATTGTTTTGTCCTAGACTTCTTTAGACTTCTTTTGTCCTTTTTTGTCCTAGACTTCTTTTGTCCTAGTAACTTCTTTTGTCCTAGACTTCTTTTGTCCATTTTTGACCTAGACTTCTTTTGTCCTTTTTTGACCTAGACTTCTTTTGTCCTTTTTTGACCTAGACTTCTTTTGTCCTTTTTTGTCCTAGACTTCTTTTGTCCTTTTTTGTCCTAGACTTCTTTTGTCCTAGACTTCTTTTGTCCTAGACTTCTTTTGTCCTTTTTTGTCCTAGACTTCTTTTGTCCTAGACTTCTTTTGTCCTTTTTGTCCTAGACTTTCTTTAGACTTCTTTTGTCCTTTTTTGTCCTTGACTTCTTTTGTCCTAGACTTCTTTTGTCCTAGACTTCTTTTGTCCTAGACTTCTTTGTCCTTTTTTGACCTAGACTTCTTTTGTCCTAGACTACTTTTGTCCTTTTTTTGACCTAGACTTCTTTTGTCCTAGACTTCTTTTGTCCTTTTTTGACCTAGACTTCTTTTGTCCTAGACTTCTTTTGTCCTAGACTTCTTTGTCCTTTTTTGACCTAGACTTCTTTTGTCCTAGACTTCTTTTGTCGTTTTTTTGACCTAGACTTCTTTTGTCCTAGACTTCTTTTGTCCTAGACTTCTTTGTCCTTGACTTCTATTGTCCTAGACTTCTTTGTCCTAGACTTCTTTTGTCCTAGACTTCTTTTGTTCTAGACTTCTTTAGACTTCTTTTGTCCTAGACTTCTTTAGACTTCTTTTGCCCTAATTTATTTTCCTATCTCGCTTTTGTCTTAGATATGTTTTTGGTCTCTTTTTTGATATATATCTATTTTGCCCTAGATCTTTTTATCCTGTCTCTTTTTGTAGTCTTATATTTTTGTGCTAAATCTTTTTGTCCTACATTTTTTGTACTGTCTCTTTTTTGTCCTAGATCTTCGTTGTCCTACCTCTTTTTGTAATCATGTATTTTTTTGTCCATAGATATTTTTCTGTCCTATGTCTTGTTGTCCTGCCTGTTTTGTCCTAAATGTTTTGTATGATATCGTTCTTGTCCTATCTATTTTTTATTCTATATATCTTTTGTCTGATATATCCTTTAGTCCTTTTTGTCCTATACTTTTTGTCGTGTGTATCTTTTTGTCCTTGACCTTTTTTTGTCCTATATTTTTGTCTGTCTT
>JAPXFY010000019.1:984173-994173 GCA_030674185.1 Monoplex corrugatus
CTGACTTTTCCTAATCTTCTTTATGAATGATCTTCTTGTGTCTGCCTCCATCAAGACTATTACAATACCAGTAAAAATGTAGGCTAAGTAAAACATAGTCTAGGTAGGGCCTCAGGATCTGGCCAGCTCATGGGTTTATGTGCAGGCTTAAGGCTTGTGCCATGATCACCATACACATGGCACCTGTGACGTTAGTGCAAATGGAATTCGTTCCAAGCACGGAGACGTCATTTTGAGAAACTGAAACTGAAATTGAAAGCAGGGAAGTTTCAGTCTTTTTCTCCTAAGTTTTGTATCTGGTGTTTTTTGTTTGTTTGTTTGTGATCTTACGCTTAACAAAGGCCAGTTGGCCGAAAATTTACGCCTGTCTTGTCTTGTTGTATTAAAGACGCGTTCTTATTCTTTTTTGCGTTTTTTTTTTCTGGTTCCTGAAATTAAAATTGTCAACCCTTGCTAAGAACAAGAAAACAGACGGTAGCGAACATCACTGAAAGAACTAAGTGCTCTGATGGGTCTTCTCTGGCGGGTAACCCAACAGTTATTCAGAGATTCCTGTGAACTGTTGACGTTGTTACTCTTACTCATTGAACATGTCTTTGGTGTAACGTCAAGAAGCCGAAACGACAGACAAGAAAGTGATAGTCTGTGTGATGGCTTTGAAGGTAGGTTGGAAAACCACACAAACAAACACACACAAACTCAAAAAACAGACATGTAACTAAGCAAACAATCCATTAGCTTTTTAAGAGCGTTTCAAAACATTGTGAATGACCTATGTCAACTGTCTCTTGTCTTGTGTTCTCTTTTCCTCTCGTCTTGTCCTGTCTTGTCTTCTCTTGTCTTGTCTTGTCTTCTCTTGTCTTGTCTTCTTTTCTCTTGTCTTCTCTTGTCTCATCTTGTCTTCTCTTTTCTTGTATTCTCTTTTCTTGTCTTCTCTTATCATGTCTTCTCTTCTCTTCTCTTCTCTTGTCTTCTCTTCTCTTCTCTTACCTTGTTTTCTGTTCTCTTCTCTTGTCTTGTCTTCTCTTCTCTTCTCTTGTCTTCTGTTCTCTTGTCTTCTCTTCTCTTGTCTTCTGTTTTCTTGTCTTCTCTTCTCCTGTCTTCTGTTCTCTTGTCTTCTCTTCTCTTGTCTTCTGTTCTCTTGTCTTCTCTTCTCTTGTCTTCTGTTTTCTTGTCTTGTCTTCTGTTCTCTTGTCTTCTCTTCTCTTGTCTTCTGTTCTCTTGTCTTCTCTTCTCTTGTCTTCTGTTTTCTTGTCTTCTCTTCTCTTGTCTTCTGTTCTCTTGTCTTCTGTTCTCTTGTCTTCTCTTCTCTTGTCTTCTGTTCTCTTGTCTTCTGTTCTCTTGTCTTGTCATGTCTTCTCTTCTCTTGTCTTCTGTTCTCTTCTCTTGTCTTCTCTTACCTTGTCTTCTGTTCTCTTGTCTTCTGTTTGTCTTCTCCTTTCCTTTCTCTTCTCTTCTCTTGTCTTCTGTTCTCTTGTCTTCTCCTTTCCTTTCTTCTGTTCTCTTGTCTTCTGTTCTCTTGTCTTCTCCTCTCCTTTCTTCTGTTCTCTTGTCTTCTGTTCTCTTCTCTTCTTTTGTCTTCTGTTCTGTTCTCTTGTCTTCTGTTCTCCTTCTTTTTGTCTTCTGTTCTCTTGTCTTCTGTTCTCTTGTCTTCTCCTCTCCTTTCTTCTGTTCTCTTGTCTTCTGTTCTCTTGTCTTCTGTTCTCTTGTCTTCTGTTCTCTTCTCTTACCTTGTCTTCTGTTCTCTTGTTTTGTCTTGTCTTCTGTTCTCTTGTCTTCTCCTCTCCTTTCTTCTGTTCTCTTGTCTTTTGTTCTCTTGTCTTCTTTTGTCTTCTGTTCTCTTCTTTTGTCTTCTGTTCTGTTCTCTTGTCTTCTGTTCTCTTGACTTCTGTTCTCTTCTCTTACCTTGTCTTCTGTTCTCTTGTTTTTGTCTTGTCTTCTCCTCTCCTTTCTTCTCTTCTCTTGTCTTCTGTTCTCTTGTCTTCTCTTGTCTTCTCCTCTCCTTTCTTCTCTTTTCTTGTCTTCTGTTCTCTTGACTTCTGTTCTCTTCTCTTCTCTTGTCTTCTGTTCTCTTCTCTTGTCTTCTCTTGTCATGTCTTCTCTTCTCTTGTCTTCTGTTCTCTTCTCTTGTCTTCTCTTACCTTGTCTTCTGTTCTCTTGTTTTCTCTTGTCTTCTCTTGTCTTCTCTTGTCATGTCTTCTGTTCTCTTGTCTTCTGTTCTCTTCTCTTGTCTTCTCTTGTCATGTCTTCTGTTCTCTTGTCTTCTGTTCTCTTCTCTTGTCTTCTCTTGTCTTGTCTTCTCTTCTCTTGTCTTCTGTTCTCTTCTCTTACCTTGTCTTCTGTTCTCTTGTTTTCTCTTGTCTTCTCCTCTCCTTTCTTCTGTTCTCTTGTCTTCTTTTCTCTTGTCTTCTGTTCTCTTGTCTTCTGTTCTCTTGTCTTCTGTTTTCTTGTCTTCTGTGTCTCTTGTCTTCTGTTCTCTTGTCTTCTGTTCTCTTGTTTTCTCTTGTCTTCTCCTCTCCTTTCTTCTCTTCTCTTGTCTTCTGTTCTCTTGTCTTCTCTTCTCTTGTCTTCTCTTCTCTTGTCTTCTCTTCTCTTGTCTTCTCTTCTCTTGTCTTCTGTTCTCTTGTCTTCTGTTCTCTTGTCTTCTGTTCTCTTGTCTTCTCTTACCTTGTCTTCTGTTCTCTTGTCTTCTGTTCTCTTCTCTTGTCTTCTCTTGTCATGTCTTCTCTTCTCTTGTCTTCTGTTCTCTTCTCTTGTCTTCTCTTACCTTGTCTTCTGTTCTCTTGTTTTCTCTTGTCTTCTCTTGTCTTCTCTTGTCATGTCTTCTGTTCTCTTGTCTTCTGTTCTCTTCTCTTGTCTTCTCTTGTCATGTCTTCTGTTCTCTTGTCTTCTGTTCTCTTCTCTTGTCTTCTATCCTCATTGGCACCCGTCAGAAACTTTCTCAGCTGCCTCCTCTTTCTCTCCCATTATGTAACACATCAGTCCCAATTTCTGATTCAGCTAAAAACCTTGGTGTCTGCATTGACTCTACCCTCTCCATGAACAACTTTGTTTCTCAAACTGCCAGATCCTGCTACTATCATCTCCATCGTATAAAGCTGATCAGGAAGTATCTCTCTGTCGAAACAACTGCAAAACTCGTTCTCTCCTTCATAATGTCTCGCATTGACTATTGCAATTCACTCCTGTCTGGTCTTCCTGCCTCCACCATTCACATCCTACAGCGCATTCAAAACAATGCTGCACGCCTTGTACTCAAAAAGAAAAAAGCTGACCACATATCTCCTCTCCTGGCACAACTTCACTGGCTCCCTGTATCAAAGCGCATACAGTACAAACTAGACACCATGTGCTACAAAAGCCTCAATAACGCAGCCCCCGATTACCTGTCAAGCCTACTTGAGATCTATGTTCCCTCACGTACCCTCCGCTCTGCCTCTGATCCTCTGACTCTTCGCTTTCCACGCACTAAGCTCAATACCTATGGTCCACGAGCCTTCTCTGTTTCTGGTCCACTCTCCTGGAACAAACTTCCTCTCTCAGTCCGTCAGCAACCTACTTTTGTCTCCTTCAAGTCCGCTCTCAAAACTCACCTTTTCTCTCCTGCATAAAATCCTAACCTCACTCAACCCTCCCCTCTGCAGCCTGTCTCCGCTCGGAGGGAATCACATGGTTATAATATATATTTGTATGCTATGCTCTCTATAATTTTCCATTGCTTTTATTCTTGCTTTTATTGCTTTTATTCTTTCTCCCCATTTATAGCCATGCGTGTGTGTGGGTGTGTGTGTGTGTGTGTGTGTGTGTGTGTGTGTGTGTGTGTCTGTATGTGTGCGTGCGTGTGTGTGCGAGCGTGCGTGCCTGCGTGTGTGTCTGCTTCAGCGCTTAGATTTGATTTTATCAAGATTTTGCGCTATATAAATATTGTAATTATTATTATTATTATTCTGTTCTCTTGTCTTCTGTTCTCTTGTCTTCTGTTCTCTTGTCTTCTCTTACCTTGTCTTCTGTTCTCTTGTCTTCTGTTCTCTTGTCTTCTGTTCTCTTGTCTTCTCTTTTGTTCTCCTCTCCTCTCTTCCTTTCTGTTCTGTTCTTTGCTGATCTTATCTAAGGTATGAATCATGTGTAGTGAGATGTACACCTTCTTTGAGTCAAGGCTACACGTAAAGAAGCATATGTTTTGATTTTTGATAACCTTTGATCTTGCTTTTATTCTTGTTGTTTTTGTTGTTGTTCTTGTTCTTGTTCTTGTTGTTGTCCTTGTTCTTGTTCTTATTCTTGTTGTTGTTGTTCTTGTTGTTGTTCTTGTCCTTGTTCTTGTTGTTGTTCTTGTCTTTGTCCTTGTTGTTGTTGTTGTTCTTATTCTTGTTCTTGTTCTTATTGTTCTTGTTGTTGTTCTTGGTCTTGTTCTTGTTCTTATTGTTGTTTTTGTTCTTGTTGTTGTTGTTGTTCTTGTTGTTATTCTTGTTGTTGTTCTTGTTGTTGTTGTTGTTGTTCTTGTTCTTGCCCTTTTACTTCTTCTTGTTCTTATTCTTGTTGTTGTTCTTGTTCTTGTTGTTGTCCTCGTTGTTGTCCTTGTCCATGTTCTTGTTCTTATTCTTGTTGTTGTTCTTGTTGTTGTTCTTGTTCTTGTGTTCTTGTTCTTGTTGTTCTTGTTCTTGTTCTTGTTCTTTATCTTGTCCTTGTTCTTGTTCTTGTCCTTTGTCTTGTTCTTAATCTTGTTCTTGTTCTTGTCCTTGTTCTTGATCTTGTTCTTGTTCTTGTTCTTCTTTTCTCTTCTTTTCTCTTCTCTTCTCTTCTGTTCTCGTCTCTTCTCTTATACTCCAGTGTTAAACGTGGCACACAAGACAGGGACCAGGGCTCTCCATTTTTAACTGTCTATTTATCAACAATTGCAAACTTGTAAGTCTACTGACTCCATGTTTTTTTTCCTGCTAGTAGCAATGCCGAATCCATCTGCTACCAAAAAACGCACTTAGGCAATGGCAATTTCGATGTGACCAAATGTGCCTCCGCTATTGTTCTGGTTTTTCGAGTCGGATGATAATATTACTTTAATAGCATCCACAACATCCCAATGCACTGCTTGATAGCGATGGCAATTAGGTACTTGGCGCATACACGCGTTTGACATTTTGTTGTGTAGATACACGCTCTCCTTATGTGTAAATCACTCCATTTGTTAGAATCGTCCACCGTCGTTCTCGCCCACACACATTATCGCTTGTTAATTCAGCCACGTTGACATTTTCAGTTACCGCGTTTGGACGGGGTAAACTGTGGAATGTATATTCGGAGATCAAAGATTGGCACTGCGCCTTTTGGTAATTGTCTGCCCCTTTCTGGATAGGTCTCTGGCATTTTCTGTCCCGCCTTTCGCTATTTTCGGTGGGTTACCTCGGTTGGATATTTTGCCTTCCAAACGATTTTCATTGAGACACTAAAACACAGACAAGCAGACACACACACACACACACACACACACACACACACACACACACACACACACACACACACACACACACACACAAACACACACACACGCACACACACACACACACATACTCACACCCCAACACACACACACAAAACACACACACACACCAAAGAGAGAGAGAGAGAGAGGGGAGAGAGACAGACAGACAGACAGACAGACAGACAGGCAGACAGAGACAGGAGAGACAGAGAGAGACAGAGAAGATGTGTGTGTTGTGTGTTGTGTGGTGTCTATTACGGGGTGGTATGTGTAGTATGTAGTATTTTGTTTTGTTTTTGGGGTGTGTGTGTGTGTGGGGGTGTGTGTATGTGTGGTGTGTGTTTGTTGTGTGTGTGTTTGTTGTATTGTATGATGTAGTGTGATAAGTTATGTATGTTATGATGTATGATGTATGTATGTATGTATGTATGAATATGTGTATGTGTGTTGTGTTGTTTGATGTGTGTTGATATGTTGTGTGTGTTGTGTGTGATATGATGTATGTGATGTGTGATGATTATGATGGTAGATATGATAGACAGATGCAATGCATAAGACCTGAGTAACATAGATATGACAGAACAAGAAGAATACAAAAAATAAGATATGACAGAACAGATAAGCAAACTAATGATATGATATGACTATATATGACATGATAAAATATAGAATGAATGAATATGCAATACGATCACGCATAGTAGATATGATATGATAGTGAGTGACTGTAAGCATATGACTAATATATACTAAATCAGATATACTATAAGATAAGAACATAATACAGACAAACTCGCAATAAACTACACCACACAACAAAAACAACGCAACAAACACAACACAACACAACCAACACAACACAACACAACACAAACAAACACAAAACCAACACAACGCAACACAACACAACCAACACAACACACACACAACACAACACAACACACACAACACAACACACAAACACAACACACACAACACAACACAACAACAACACAACACACAAACACAACACAAACACACACACACACACAACACAACACACACAACACAACCACACAACACAACACAACCACAAACACACACACACACACACACACACACAACACAACAACACAACACAACACAACACAACACAACACAACACAACACAACACAACACAACACAACACAACACAACACAACACAACACAAACACAAACACAACACAACACAACACAACACAACACAACACACACAACACAACACAACACAACACAACACAACACAACACAAACAACACCAACACACAACACAACACAACACAAACAACAACACAACACAAAACACAACCACACAACACAACACACACACAACACAACCACACAACCAACACAACACAACACCCAACACACACAAACACAACACAACACAACCAACACAACACAACACAACACAACACAACCAACACAACACACACACAACACAAACACAAACACAAACACCAACACAACACAAACAACACAAACACACACAACCACAAACACAACACAACAACACAACACCAACACACAAACAACACAACCACAACACAACACAAAAACCACAAACACAAAACAACACAAACACAAACACACAAACAACACACAACCAAACACAACACAACACAACACAACACAACACAACCAACAAACACAACACACACACACAACACAACCACACAACACAAACAACACACACAAACACCAACAACACAACACAACAACACAACACAACAAACACAACACAACACAACACAACACACACAACCAAACACACAACACAACACAACACAACACAACACAACCACAAACCACACAACACAAACACACAACAACACAACAACAACACAACACAACACACAAAACACAACACAACCACAAACACAACAACACAAACACAAACACAACAACAACACAACACAACACAACACAAACAAACACAACACAACACAACAACAACACAACACAACACAACACAACACAACACAAACAACACAACACACAACACAACACAAACCACAAACAAAACACAACACAACACAACACAACAACACAACACAACACAACACAACACAACACACAACACAACACAACACAACACAACACACAACAAACAAAACACACAAACACAACACAACACAACACAAAACACAACACAACACAACACAACACAACACAACACAACACAACACAACACAAACAACACAACACAACACAACACAACACAACACAACACAACACAACACAACACCAACACAAACACCAAACAACACAACACAACACACACAAACCACAAACCCACAACACACAAACACAACACAACACACAAACCACAACACACACAACACAAACACAAACAACACAACCACACAACACAACACACAACACAACACAACACAACACAACACAACACAACACAACACAAACAACAAACACAAAAAACAACCACACAACACAAACACAACACAAACACACAACACAACACAAAACACAAACACAAACACAAACACAAACACAACAACAAACACAACACAACACAACACAAACACAAACACAACACAAACACAACACAACACAACACAACACAACACAAAACACAACACACACACAACACAAACACAACACAACACAACACAACACAACACAAACACAAACACAAACACAACACAAACAACAAACACAAACACAACACAACACAACACAACACAACAAACAACACAACACAACACAACACACAACACAACACAAACAACCAAACAAACACACAAACACAACACAACACAACACAACGCAACGCAACGCACGCAACACAACACAACACAACACAACACAACACAACACAAACAACACAACACAACACAACACAGCATAACACAACACAACACAAACACAACACAACACAACCCGCACTATTTACGATTTTTAGATCCATCCTTTGTCCTGTCAGGGAGATACCAGTTAATCCATCAGCTGACTGTTCAAACGTATTTGTAGAAAGAATATGTCTGCCAGGGGCAGCATTTACAAGATGAGTAAATCCAGGTACAATGTTCCCAGCACCAAGAGAACGATAACAATATTGCCAATCTTGCAATTGTACAGACACAGTAACAGAAAAACAACTTTATTTAATTGACAAGAAATAATTAACTCGTCTAGTCTGCATCATAACAAGTGAAACAGAAACTTGCGATCTTTCTGCCAAATCCCTCACACTATTTCGTTTTCTTTTGTTTGTTTGTTTGTTTTTCTTTCTTTCGTTTTTGTTTTCACTTCAAGCAGTGTCCGCTTCAAAGGTTTCAGTTTTGTTTGTTGCGTTAATGGACCAGACAGCTGAGGTTGTCTAGTGAAAGGTCTGTTTTGTTTGTATATTTGTTTTGTCTGTTTGTTTACACACACACACACACACACACACACACACACACACACACACACACACACACACACACACACACACACACACACACAACAGAGACAGAGACAGAGAGACACAGAGAGAGAGAAACAGAGAGAGAGAGAGAGTGAGAAAGAGAGAGGGGAGAGAGAGAGAGAGAGGGAGAGAGAGAAAGAGAGAGGGGAGAGAGAGACAAAGAGGGACAGAGAGAGACAGAGAGAGAGAGAGAGAGAGAGAGAGAGAGAGAGGAGAGAGAGAGAGAGAGAGAGAGAGGTAGATAGGTGTGTGTGCGCGCGCGCTTAAGTGTGTGTGTGTGTATGTGTGTGTGTGTTTGTGTGTATGTGTGTGTGTGTGTTGTGTGTGTGAGTGTGTGTGTGTGTATGCGTGTGTGTGTGCGAGGATGTTTGTCTGCACGCTTGTGTACACACACACACACACACACACACACACACACACACACACACACACACACACACACACACAATATATATATATTATATATATATATACATACATACATATATATACATATATATATATATATATATATATATTGTGTGTGTATGTCTGTCTGTCTGTCTGTCCGTCTGTGTGTGTGTGTGTGTGTGTGTGTGTGTGTGTGTGTGTGTGTCTTTGCGCACTTGTGTGTGTGTGTGTGTGTGTGTGTGTGTGTGTGTGTGTGTGTGTGTGTTGTATTTGCGCGCGCGTGTGTGTGTTCTTCCGTTTATATTTTATTTCCAGAACGTTTTACATCCTGCTGGAAAATGCTCGATGTTGATTGACAATGACCATTCTGCGCTTTGTTGCAATTTGTTGTCGAGTTTAACTGCCCAATCTGCTGAACCTTTGTCATGGTTTTCCTTTCCTTTGTTTCTGCTGCTGACATGGCTTATATTGTGGTATTGTCTGTGAACATTAAACTGTCGTCAGGGGGTGGTTGGTGGGGGTGGTGGTTGGAAAGATGAATACATATGTATATCAAACGATGGGGTTTATGAAAAATGAATCTAAGTCTGTGAACATTACCCTGTCGTCTTGGGAAAATGATTAGTACATACATACATACATATACAATGAGACATAATCATAATCATAAAAACTTGGAATTTAGGC
>JAPXFY010000019.1:999173-1009173 GCA_030674185.1 Monoplex corrugatus
CATCATCATCATCATAATTATCATCATCTCATCATCATCATTATCATCATCATCATCATCATCAAGTGCCCTGCCACAGCTGGTCTGGTTCCATCTGTTTCTATCCCTTGTTGCCACGAGCACCTCTTCCACCCTCTCTGTCCTCAGCCACTCTGCAAGTCTACCTGTGCTCTCTTTCCCTCCATCTTTCCCGTTGTGACCAGGTGCTCTAATTCCCCTTTCCTCATAAAATGATCTATAGATGTTGCCTGTCTTTTCCTAATCTTCCCTATGAATGATCGTGTTGTGTCTGCCTCCATCAAGACTGTCTCGTTTGTTTTCTTTGCTGTCCATGGAACTCTCAACATTCTTCTTAGAAACCACATCTGAGATGCCTCAATCTTTCCTGGCTTTGCTTGTTGACTGTCCACGCCTCACGACCGTATAACATTATCGGTTCTATATATAGGCAAGTTTATGACAAGATATACCATCTTATCAGAAATGTGTAAAGCCTGCACATGTTCAGTCCACAGAAAGGTCACAGTACAACTGCACACACAGCGAGACTTTCAGTCTGAGTCTAGTAATTTACTGATAAGGCCATAGGTCTGCAAGAGTGGCTGATCACATAGCTACAAACATATCATCATCATGTGTCCTGCCGTATGGCGTTGGCGGTCATGGCCCTCCATACGAATTATCACTTGTCGCTCCAAGTATATCTCCCACCCTCTCTGTCCTCAGTAGTATACACCACATTCCATAAAGTTCAGTTTGGTCACTCCCCCCTTGGGGACACTGGGGGCTCTTTCAGTATAAATAGTATCTCCATCTTCTGGGAATTCTGTGCTAGGAATGTTCTTTTTTGTGCCACTCTATCTTAGTTTATAGCAGAAGAACTGTGTGGATTTATGGAAGGGAAAGGAACTATTAATGCCATATACATCCTAATAACTATCATAGAGAGGTCAATTGAGATGAATAAGGATTTGTATTTATGCTTTGTTGAAAAGGAAAAGACAGGCAACATTTATAGGCCATTTTATGAGGAAGGGGGATTTGGAGCACCTGGTCATAACGGGAAAGCTGGAGGGAAGAGAGCACCAGGTAGACCCAGGGAGAAAATGCTAGACGGACTTGTGAGTGGCTGAAGACGAGGAGGGTGGGGGAGATGCTTGGGGCAACAAGAGATAGAGACAGATGGAAGTCCATAATCGCCAACGCCATGCGGCAGGGCACCTAGATGATGATGATGTGATGATGATGATGATGATGATGATGATGATGATGATGATGATGATGATGATGATATCTTAGTTTCTGCCTTATTCTTTTGCGTTCTGTCATTTTTTTCCTTTCATTTTCTGCCTTGTTGGTCCATTCACCTGTATGTGTTCTATAAAACCTTACGTATTTTTGCTTAGAACTGATAACTGGGTACATGTATTGAACGCATTTTTTGGCTCTAGGGAGGTGAGATATGCGGAACACTTTTAGGCAATTTATGCCCGTTTTCATATAAGTTTTTGTCTCCTTAGGTATATTTAAATTTGTATTGAGGTATGTTTTTTAAATCCCCTGTGCGATAACTTGGACGGAGTGGTCAGCTCCAGGGGCATCTCCTTAGATTATGCGCGAGAATGCATTGATACGTGTACTTAATTTTTTTTCTTTTGTTTTTCTTGTTGAAGTATTGTATGTGCTTTATAAACGGTTATAGCCCTGATATGGCTCTACGCAGTCGGCTGGGCTTACAAGAACAAACAACAATGAAAAGAAGTTTGGTCACTACGTCGTTGTCAGACGTTGGATGCAATCAAGGCAGTTCACCTGTATTGGTCAGCGGTCAGAAGCCTGACGTCATTCCATCTCCTGTTTACTGGCTGTGGGTCTGTCTGGCCAAAATAGATTTTAGGCTGTGGGTCTGTCTGGCCAAATAGCATATATATAGGCTGTGGGTCTGTCTGGCCAAAATAGCATATATATAGGCATAGATGGGGGTCTGTCTGGCCAAAATAGCAATATATAGTAAATACATTATATATATGCTATTTTGGCCAGACAGACCCACAGCTGTGCACAACCTACTGTTTAGTTGAACGTACTCACTGAGCCACCACGAAAGACAAATCCGCTGCTCAGTGCCGAAGAAACCATACAAATCAACAGTCTGCTCTGTCAGTGCCAACATTAAGCTGCCAGCCACTGGCCGCGGTAAATTCTAGTGTCTGTGGTTCTACATCATTTATGTCTGACTCGTCATAGCTGTAAGATTTTTGATAAAACCAACAGAAAGTACTCTGTCGCAACACATTGAAAGTTAATGAAAAAACAAACAAACAATAAGTTAAGAAACTGACTGTCACAATGCAAAATACATGCATTTTCGACTGGTGGTGTAGTAAGCAGTTTATTTCTCTTGCTGTTAATCTATACATATGATGAAAGATGCATGAATGCATGCCATGCTGAAAGAAACATCGCAGGGACACTTAACTGTAAATAGCGAGAGACGATGCCGTAATGTAGGTGTACAGGGCACAGAACAGCACTGAGTTTTCACATATTCCACACAACAAACATTTTTTTCCCACTAGCACTCATTTTTTATCCACCATGTACACAACTGAAGTTTCAATAAATGCGCTCTTATATACAGGTGTTCAAGAAGATGAAGAGCATTGTTACCTACAAATGCCTATCAATTAACATCAGGAAGAGAGTTCTTTAATGTTATATAGAACCAATAATGTTATACGGTTGTGAAGACAGTCAAAACGCAAAGCCAGAACAAGATTGAGGCAGCCGAGATGTTGTTTCTGAGAAGAATATTGAGAGTTCCATGGACAGCAAAGAAAACAAACGAGACAGTCTTGATGGATGCAGACAGAAGAAGATCGTTGATAAGGAAGATAAGGAAAAGACAGGCAACATGTACAGGCCATTTTATGAGGAAAGGAGAATTAGAGCACCTGGTCACAACAGGAAAGCTGGAGGGAAAGAGAACACCAGGCAGATCCAGGGAGAAAATATTGGACGGACTTGCAGGATGGCTGAGGACAGAGAGGGTGGAGGATGTGCTTGCAGCAACAGGGGACAGATACATATGGAAGGCCATGATCGCCAACGCCATGTGGCAGGGCACTTGATGATGATGATGATGATGATGATGATGATGATATGATGATGATGACGACGATGATGATGATGATGATGATGGGGTCTGTCTGAATGGTTTATAGCCAGCTGATCTCCGGCCGGCATGTCTTTGGGTTTCCCCTAGGTGTCCATTATAGCACTTGGTTGGCCAGTCTTGTAGAAAGGAGCTTTGACACTTGATCAAGCCATTTATCATCACCATCATCATCGTCGTCGTCGTCCTCCTCCTCGTCTTCTCATGGTCATCATCGTCATCATCCTCATCGTCATCATCATCGTCATCATTATCTTCATCATCACCACAACTACCATCATCATCATCACAATGACCATCATCATCATCATCATCATCATCACCACTACCACCACCACCACCACCACACTACTATCACTATCACCACCATCACCACCATCACCACCATCATCACCATCACCACCATCACCACCATCATCACCATCATCACCATCATCACCACCACCATCACCACATCACCATCACCATCACCATCACCATCATCATCACACCATCACCACCATCATCACCATCATCATCATCACCATCATCATCACCACCATCATCACCATCATCATCACCACCATCATCACCATCACCATCATCACATCATCATCACCACCATCATCACCATCATCATCATCACCATCACTACCATCACCACCATCATCACCATCATCACCATCATCATCATCATCATCATCATCATCACCATCATCACCACCACCATCACCACCATCACCACCATCACCACCATCATCACCATCATCATCACCATCACCATCACCATCATCACCACTACTACCACTATCACCATCATCACCACCATCATCACCATCATCACCACTATTATCACCATCCACCATCACCATCATCACCATCATCACCACTACTATCACTATCACCACCATCACCACACCCATCATCACCATCATCACCATCATCACCACATCATCATCATCATCATCATCACACGCTACTATCACCCATCACCATCATCACCACATCACATCATCACATCATCACACCATCATCACCATCACCATCACCAACCATCATCACATCACTACATCACCATCACACATCATCACCATCATCACCATCACCATCATCACCATCATCACCATCATCACCATCATCCCATCATCACCATCATCACCATCATCATCATCCATCACACCATCACCATCACATTCACCATCACATCATCCATCATCACATCATCACATCTCACCATTCACCACACATCATCACCCCATCACCATCATCACCATCATCACCATCACCATCACCATCATCCATCATCCCATCACTCATCATCATCACCATCACCATCTCACCATCATCACCATCATCACCATCATCACCATCATCACACATCATCCATCATCACCATCACCCATCATCACCATCATCCACCATCACCATCATCACCACTCATCACCATCATCACCATCATCCATCCATCACCATCTACCATCATCACCATCATCACCATCCATCATCACCATCACATCATCACCATCATCACCATCACCATCATCATCACCATCACCCATCATCACCATCATCACCATCACCATCAATCACCATCATCACCATCACCCATCACCATCACACCATCATCCATCACCACTCATCACCATGCTATCACCATCACCATCATCACCATCATCACCATCACATCATCACCATCATCACATACTATTCATCACATCACCATCATCACATCATCACCATCATCACCATACTATCACCATCACCATCATCCATCATCACCACTACTATCACCATCACCATCACCAAACCCATCACCACTACTACACCATCACCATCACCACATCACCACTACTATCACATCACCACCATCACCATCATCACCATCATCACCATCATCACCATCATCACCATTTTCACCATCATCACCATCATCATCATCACCACCACCATTACCACCATCACCATCATCACCATCATCACCATCCTCATCCTCATCATCACCATCATCACCATCATCATCCTCATCATCACAATACAGATACACAGTTCATTTGACTGAACGATTGATGACGTGTGCAGGACTGGCGAATCTTCTGCCTGAGGTGTCTCTGAATCCTGATTCTCTCTCTCTCTCTCTCTCTGTCTGTCTGTCCTCTCTCTCTCTCTCTGTGTCTCTCTCTCTCTCACTCACTCTCTCTCACTCTCTCTGTCTCTCTCTCTCTCTCTGTCTCTCTCTCTCACTGTCTGTCTGTCTGTCTGTCGCTCTCTCTCTCTCTGTCTTTTCGTGTCTCTGTCTCGTCTCTCTCTCTCACTCTCTTCTCTCTGTCTCTGTCTGTCTCTGCTGCCTCTCTAGCTCTCTTCTTGTCTGTCTCTCTGTCTGCCTCTCTAGCTCTCTTCTCTCTGTCTCTTCTCTCTTCTGCCTCTTACTCTCTTTCTCTCTGTCTCTGTCTGTCTCTCTGTCTGCCTCTCTAGCTCTCTCTCTCTCTGTCTCTGTCTGTCTCTCTGTCTGCCTCTCTAGCTCTCTTCTCTCTGTCTCTGTCTGTCTCTCTGTCTGCTCTCTAGCTCTCTCTCTCTCTTCTCGTCTGTCTCTCTGTCTGCCTCTCTAGCTCTCTCTCTCTCTGTCTCTGTCTGTCTCTCTGTCTGCCTCTCTAGCTCTCTTTCTCTCTGTCTCTGTCTGTCTCTCTGTCTGCCTCTCTAGCTCTCTTTCTCTCTCTGTCTCTGTCTGTCTCTCTGTCTGCCTCTCTAGCTCTCTTTCTCTCTGTCTCTGTCTGTCTCTCTGTCTGCCTCTCTAGCTCTCTCTCTCTCTGTCTCTGTCTGTCTCTCTGTCTGCCTCTCTAGCTCTCTTTCTCTCTGTCTCTGTCTGTCTCTCTGTCTGTCTCTCTAGCTCTCTTTCTCTGTCTGTCTCTCTGTCTGTCTCTCTGTCTGCCTCTCTAGCTCTCTTTCTCTCTGTCTGTCTCTGTCTGTCTCTCTGTCTGCCTCTCTAGCTCTCTCTCTCTCTCTCTGTCTCTGTCTGTCTCTCTGTCAGGTGTGTGCAAATGTATTGTTATGTGTCACAGATGATTTGCTTTTGGATACTCGATGTGGATTACTCCAGATTGTGGATTACATCCAATTGTAAAATACGCTGGAAATGAACCAAATGCCAGTCCCGGCCTCACCAATTCCATTGTTGTATTGTGGCCCAAGGCCGATGTACATTAACCCTTTGACTCCCGCACCCTGTCCACCAGCATTCTGCATTGTCAATCATGCTAGCAAAAGCAAAACCTGAACCTTTAGATTCCTCATCCTATCCACCTGCTTCCTGGTGGATAAAGTGAGAAAGCAGGAAGCTGGTTGATAGGGTGAGGGAATCATAGGGTTGTTTTTTGCAGATGGTGGATAGGGTGCGGGAGTCAAAGGGTTAAACTGTCTGAGCCTGAGTGTCTCTCTCTCTCTCTCTCTCTCTATCTCTGTCTCTGTCTGTCTTCTCTCTCTCTCCCCCCCCCCCACCCCATTTCCCCTCACTCACATTGGCAGTCTGAAGAGATCGACTTGTAGACTCAGGGTTTAAGTATCTTGTTAAAAAACTGACTCCGTAAATATCCTTGGCCTCCTCACTGTCTGAAGCATCTCTCAGACAGCCGTTGTCAGAGGAAGGAAATGGCAAGGTAAAGGTTGTCTCATGATCCTGAGGTAGAAGGGGTGTGAGGTAGTAGAGACCTAACGTGTCTTTTGGGCCAGCGGTATGAGAGGTTTCTTTCCGTTTGGTTAGCCAAGAAAATGAGAAACGTTCTTGCCAACAACAACCTATCTACTGACAACAGGAAGAGTGTTCTTGAGTGTTGTACAGAACCAATACTGTTGTACGGATGTGAAGCGTGGACAGTCAATACGCAAAGTCAAAACAATATTGAAAGAGCTGAGGAAGAATGTTAAAGAGTTCCACGGACAGGAAATAAAATAAACAAGACAGTCTTGAGAGAGGCGAACACAAGAAGAAGATTAGGACAAGACAAGCAACATTTATACGACATTTTCTGAGGCAAGGGACATTAGGGCACCTAGTCATACCAGGAAAGCTGGAGGGAGAAAGAGCAGCAGGTAGACCCAGGGAAAAAATATTGGACGGACTTGCAGGATGGATGAGGGCAGAGAGGGTGGAAGATGTACTTGCAGCGAGAAAAGATGGCGGGCCATGATCACTAACGCCATGCGGCAGGGCACTTGATGATGATGATGATGATATGATGATGATGATGATGATGATGATGATGATGATGATGATGAGAGGGATGATTCATCATCATCAAGTGCTTGCCACATGGCGTTGGCGATCATGGCCCTCCATGTGTATCTATCCTTGTTGCCGCAAGCACATCTTCCACCCTGTCTGTCGTCAGCCACTCTGCAAGTCCGTCTAGTATCTTCTCCCTGGGTTTACCTGATGCTTTCTTTCCCTCCAGCTTTCCTGTTGTGACCAGGTGCTCCAATTCCCCTTTCCCCATAAAATGACCAATACATGTTGCCTGTCTTTTCCTAATCTTCATTATGAATGATCTTCTTGTGTCTGCCTCCATCAAGAATGTCTCGTTTGTTTTCTTTGCTGTCCATGGAACTCTCATCAACATTCTTCCTAGAAACCACATCTCGGTTGCCTCAATCTTGTTCTGGCTTTGCTTGTTGACTGTCCACGCCTCACAACCCTATAAAATTAACGGTTCTACATAACATTCAAGAACTCTCTTCCTGATGTTAATTGATAGGCATTTGTTGGTAAGAATGAGAGGGATGATTGGCTCATCTTATTCGTTGCTTTACCTTCCTACACCCTGAAGAGGGGTAGGTACCCATTCACAGGTGGGTGGATTGAAGACAACGAACACAAAGTGTTCTCTCCAGTGAGTTTTGCACCTGTGCCAATCCTTTGCTGCTCCACTTGTGTGTCAAGGCTTCCCAGGCCCGGACTTTTTCTCTTCGTTTTTCTTGAAACAGGACCAGTCAGACACAAACTAGTTAAATACACACATGAAATTACCTGTAACTGTTATGGCACAGACAGAGTGAGAAAGAGAGAGAGAGAGAGAGAGAGAGAGAGAAGAAGAAGACAGACAGACAGACAGAGACAGACAGACAGACAGACAGACAACGACAATGACAATGACAATGACAATGACAGAGACAGAGACAGACATAGACAGACAGACAGAGAGAGAGAGACAGAGACATAGAGAGAGACAGAGACAGAGAGAGAGACAGAGAGAGAGACAGAGAGACAGAGCGAGAGAGAGAGACAGAGAGAGAGAGAGAGAGTGAGACAGAGACAGAGAACGAGACAGAGAGAGAGAGAGACAGAGACAGAAAGATAGACAGAGAGAGAGACAGAGAGAGAGACAGATACAGACAGATACAGACAGAGAGAGACAGAGAGAGAGACAGAGACAGAGAGAGAGAGACAGAGACACACAGAGAGAGATAGAGAGACAGAGAGAGAGAGAGAGAGGCAGAGAGAGAGAGAAGACAGAGAAAGACAGAGAAACAGAGAGAGAGAGAGAGAAGAGAGGTTGTGGTGGTGATAGGGACGGAAAAGTAGGGTACACGTGTACTATTTTTCTGTTCTTCACTACCTCTGTTACCACCGCCCTGTCCTTCCCTCTCTCTGTATCTCTGTCTCTGTCTGTCTGTCTGTCTTCTCTTTCTCTCTCTGTCTCTCTCTCTGTCTCTCTGTCTCTATCTGTCTCTCTCTCTCTGTACCTCTGTCTCTATCTATCTGTCTGTCTGTCTTCTCTCTCTCTCTTTCTCTCTACCTTCTCCTTGTCTGACTCTATCTCTCTGTCTCTTTCCTCCTCATCTGTCTCTCTGTATCCTTCTTCTGTGTATCACTGTCTGTTTGTCTGTTCGTTCGTTCGTTCTTTGATTTAACGTCTTTTCACTATAAGTGATATTAGACGGGGGGGGGGGGGGGAGAGGGTAAAAAAAATATACATAAAATAAAATGGAGAACGATACTTGGACAGGTTGGATTGAGACTGTCTGTCTGTCTGTCTGTCTCTGTTTCTCTCTGTCTCTCTCTCTGTGTCTCTCTCTGTGTCTCTCTCTGTGTCTGTCTGTCTGTCTGTCTGTCTGTCTGTCTGTCTGTCTTCTCTCTCTCTCTCTCTCTCTCTCTCTCTCTCTCTCTGGCATTTGTAAATTCAATATCTTATCACAACTCATTTTATAACTATTTTCACAATTTATCTTTTTTGAGTTTTTTTTTTTGGTTCTAGTTATCGCAACTTATTTTATAACTAGTTTCACAATTGATCTTTTTTTAATTTTTTGGTTCTAGTTTGTGTGTAGAGCAGCAAGGACTAGCTGTAAGACAGGTCCAGTGGGGCCTAGTGCTACTATCTTCCAGTAATTAAGTGTTCTGGAGTCTCTGGCATCGGTCATCTGGCTGGCTGGCAAACCTATTCCATCGGGTCATAGATACAAGATCTGAGGTATCGAATGAAAGAGGACACCATCAAAATAATTGGCTTCCTCACTGTGGGTCTTTTAAGTACCAGCCTGCCTGGTACAAGTCTCCTCCAGTCCTCTACTGGCGTCTGTACCTCTGGACTTGTTGATCAGAATAACAGACAACCTGTCCGATCGCTCTATCTTCCTGATGGTGGTGGATCGATCGTCTGCAAAACTGGTAAGTAGGGATTAGACAGAAACAAAGCACGAAAATAGAACCAGCACGCTTATTTAATACAACCAGAGACGACACAAGAACATCATTCATAAGGAAGATTGGGTAAAAGACAGGCAACATTTATAGGCCATTTTATGAGGAAAGGAGAATTAGAGCACCTGGTCACAACAGGAAAGCTGGAGGGAAAG
>JAPXFY010000019.1:1034173-1036673 GCA_030674185.1 Monoplex corrugatus
TAGAGCTGGGTGGACTGTATAGTTATAGAGCTGGGTGGACTGTATAGTTATAGAGCTGGGTGGACTGTATAGTTATAGAGCTGGGTGGACTGTATAGTTATAGAGCTGGGTGGACTGTATAGTTATAGAGCTGGGTGGACTGTATATGGTTATAGAGCTGGGTGGACTGTATAGTTATAGAGCTGGGTGGACTGTATAGTTATAGAGCTGGGTGGACTGTATAGTTATAGAGCTGGGTGGACTGTATAGTTATAGAGCTGGGTGGACTGTATAGTTATAGAGCTGGGTGGACTGTATAGTTATAGAGCTGGGTGGACTGTATAGTTATAGAGCTGGGTGGACTGTATGGTTATAGAGCTGGGTGGACTGTATAGTTATAGAGCTGGGTGGACTGTATAGTTATAGAGCTGGGTGGACTGTATGGTTATAGAGCTGGGTGGACTGTATGGTTATAGAGCTGGGTGGACTGTATAGTTATAGAGCTGGGTGGACTCTATAGTTATAGAGCTGGGTGGACTGTATGGTTATAGAGCTGGGTGGACTGTATGGTTATAGAGCTGGGTGGACTGTATAGTTATAGAGCTGGGTGGACTGTATAGTTATAGAGCTGGGTGGACTGTATAGGTTATAGAGCTGGGTGGACTGTATAGTTATAGAGCTGGGTGGACGTATAGTTATAGAGCTGGGTGGACTGTATAGTTATAGAGCTGGGTGGACTGTATGTTATAAGCTGGGTGGACTGTATAGTTATAGAGCTGGGTGGACTGTATAGTTATAGAGCTGGGTGGACTGTATAGTTATAGAGCTGGGTGGACTGTATAGTTATAGAGCTGGGTGGACTGTATGGTTATAGAGCTGGGTGGACTGTATAGTTATAGAGCTGGGTGGACTGTATGGTTATAGAGCTGGGTGGACTGTATAGTTATAGAGCTGGGTGGACTGTATGGTTATAGAGCTGGGTGGACTGTATAGTTATAGAGCTGGGTGGACTGTATAGTTATAGAGCTGGGTGGACTGTATAGTTATAGAGCTGGGTGGACTGTATAGTTATAGAGCTGGGTGGACTGTATGGTTATAGAGCTGGGTGGACTGTATAGTTATAGAGCTGGGTGGACTGTATGGTTATAGAGCTGGGTGGACTGTATAGTTATAGAGCTGGGTGGACTGTATAGTTATAGAGCTGGGTGGACTGTATGGTTATAGAGCTGGGTAGACTGTATAGTTATACAGCTGGGTGGACTGTATGGTTATAGAGCTGGGTGGACTGCTGTGCTATGTTCTATCCAGTGTATAAGTTTTGTCAGTTATCTATTTAACAGGGCTTAAAATGTTCCGCATCTGGGCGAAATTCCGCGATTTCGGTTTGTCAAAAAAAAAAAAAAAAAAAAAAACCCCGAAAGGAGCAAGGCATCCGTGATCAGCTTGCAAGCGTTCATAGCAATGGCGCGCAAGTTATGGCCCCCGGACCCCCCTAGTTTCAGTGTTTTTTTCCTCCTCCTGTTTTAAGCCCTGGTTTAACAGTCAGGCTTGATCATACTAAATGTCTGCTGTGGGAATGAATGTTTTGACCAGTTTGCTGTGGATGACAGATGATAATTACACAGTTAATTAGTGATCTCTTATTTGTTTCATTTTCAGATATTGAGAAAACCAACATGCCCATCAGAAAACTGAACAACTTCTTCACAGAACTTCACATTCCTGGCTTCCTGGCTTCCAGAAAACAGCTGTCTGTATTCAGGTCTACCGCTGACGTATCAGACCGACCTTTCACTTCCGCAAACCTGTGTGACACTGAGATATGCAATGCTATCACAGTTTCAAATGAACCAGCACCAACAACTCAACACAGTCAGTTTCAGACCAACACTGATCTTGGAGAAGAAACGAAACAAGATGTTACAGAGGAGCATCATGTAAGCGGACAGTGTTCAAATCAGGATGGTTTTAATTCTAAGCATACTGAAGGTGAACGAATTCGGATACAAACTTCAGTCAAACAGCAGAAAAATGGACAGTTTTCAAACCAGACTGAGTCGGACAGTATTGACGGTGGTGAAATGCAGAATGTTGCTGATGAAAGGGGCATAACCAGACAATGTACAGAACAGCTAAAGTTGAAGTGTACTGTAGACAAAGAACGGACAAGAAAATCAACTCTGTCTGAGACAGTGTTGAGTGAGAACATGCACGATGTTGCTGAAAAAAAGGAGAAAGAGGAAGGCAACCTGAGTACTAGCGTTATGTGTGAGTCAGTAAATGGCACGGTGGTGGATGAGTCAGTAAATGGCACAATGGTGGGTGAGTCAGTAAATGGCACGGTGGTGGATGAGTCAGTAAATGGCACAGTGGTGGATGTGTCAGTAGATGGCACGGTGGTGGATGTGTCAGTAGATGGCTGTCAAGATGTGTCAGTAGATGGCACGGTGGTGGATGTGTCAGTAGATGGCTGTCAAGATGTGTCAGTAGATGGCACGGTGGTGGATGTGTCAGTAGATGG
>JAPXFY010000019.1:1046673-1049173 GCA_030674185.1 Monoplex corrugatus
AATTAATTTTCACAGGCGCCCCAAATGATTAACATCAACATGTAGGGTATGGTTAGAAAGGTAATTTAATCCTCTTTTAGGATATCTACAGTATATGGTTTATTCAGACATGCTTTGAGGTTATTTGTGCAATGAAATATCATGGTTGAGGAGCATTTCAGACAAGCATTTCATCCATTCAGCAGATGTAAACAAAACAGAAAAAAGACACCAATTCTCCATGACTTGTATTATCTGATCAGAAGCTCAGAAAAGTACACACACACACACACAAATTCCACAATCCTGAGTGAACAGCGACATCGCGCATTCGCAGGACGCTCCATTTTGTCTTTGTTTCAGTGAAGCACACGGTTCGGGTGACGTTCTCTCGCCCGAAAAATTCTTCAAATAGACTTTTTACTCGGGAAATCACACTCACAGTATTGAGAAATGGTTACTTGATACTATAATAGAGGTTTTTTTCCGTTAGACCGTAATTGGTTTCACGTATGAATTTTCTAACGCAAGACGCTAGAATCCTGGCATTACGTTGTCAGCGGCAAGCTTGCTGAACGCTATACCCCTAGCGTTCTGGTGCCTGCGGTTCTCCGCGATAACGCTAGCGGGCTAGCGTTACGATGTGAAAAAGTTAATACATATACCCAATTAACGATGCTAAGAGAAAGTACATAAAACTTTATCGAACACTTACAGGTGAATTGAGTGTAAGAAATTGACAGGAAGAAATGACAGAAAGCAAAGGAGCAAAGCTGAAACAAAGAGAGTGACAGAAAAGAGGAAATTTCTAGCACAGAACTTCCAGAAGGGTGGGGATACTATTTATACTGAAAGAGCCCCAAGCATGCCCACGGAGGTCACCTATCAGGTGGGACATCAGTGCATAATAAACAGGTATATATCTCACCTATCAGATGGAATATAAATGCATAAAAAACAGATATATTTGACCTCCCACCACGAAATCAGTCTGAACTAGGATTTTGGGCATTTTGAGATACACATATCACTGGAAAGTGTACATTCTGCTGATTATTTTGGTACTTGAATAAAGCTTGTACTCAAAAAAAATGTAGAAGTTATATATGTTTAAAGTCATTAAGTTGTATGACAGCCATTTTGAGAAAACGGCCTCTAAAGTTTTTGTGTGCTCTCCTACACATTTTCCATAAATTTCTTTATTTGGTGGCTTTGACCCAGTTTGTTTCTAATTTTCGCTGTCATTATCTGAAAGGTGCACCAAAAAGCTTTCCATCAGTATAGTACATGTGCGGGTACTGTACAGGTTACGGTTCATAATAAGAGACAAAAATAGGTACTTTTGGTAGGAAATTGCGTTCTTTCTGCTGCGATCGGTGCATTAATATACCAATTTAAATTGGTTAATAATATTTTTTCAAGAAAAACATTTCTGTGGGGGATAGATTATAGTCTACAGAAATCAATTTTGAGAAAAAGTCAAAACACCCCAGATAGACCCTCAGTCACCTTTTCAGCTCCTAGTGCTGTTCGACTGACTGCGAGTTAAGACTGATTTCGTGGTGGGAGGTCACATATATCTCATCTATCAGATGGAACATCAGTGCATAATAAACAGGTATATATCTCACCTATCAGGTGGAACATCAGTGCATAATAAACAGATATATATATATATCTCACCTATCAGGTGGAACATCAGTGCATAATAAACAGATATATATATATATCTCACCTATCAGATGGAACATCAGTGCATAATAAACAGGTATATATCTCACCTATCAGGTGGAACATCAGTGCATAATAAACAGTATATATCTCACCTATCAGGTGGAACATCAGTGCATAATAAACAGGTATATATATATCCACCTATCAGGAGGAACATCAGTGCATAATAAACAGATATATATCTCACCTATCAGATGGAATATAAATACATAATAAACAGGTATATATATCTCACCTATCAGATGGAATATAAATACATAATAAACAGATATATATCTCACCTATCAGATGGTATATAAATACATAATAAACAGGTATATATATCTCACCTATCAGATGGAATATAAATACATAATAAACAGATATATATCTCACCTATCAGATGGAATATAAATACATAATAAACAGGTATATATCTCACCTATCAGATGGTATATAAATACATAATAAACAGGTATATATCTCACCTATCAGATGGAATATAAATACATAATAAACAGATATATGTATCTCACCTATCAGATGGAATATAAATACATAATAAACAGATATATATATCTCACCTATCAGATGGTATATAAATGCATAATAAACAGTATATATCTCACCTATCAGATGGTGTATTAATGCATAAAAAACAGATATATATCCACCTAATCAGATGGAATATTAATGCATAATAACAATATCACTGAAGTGATTTTATTATTTGTACTAACCTATCAGATGGAAGTTATATATGAATCATTAATTATACACATTTTAGAAAATAAATTTGATCTCACAA
>JAPXFY010000019.1:1054173-1061673 GCA_030674185.1 Monoplex corrugatus
GTGCAGTGACTGTTGGGTGGAATTGGGAGCTTGGGATTTAAAAAGAATTTTTTTATCTTTTTTTTTTCAGGATCATTGCACTCAGGGATGTTACCTTTGTACTCACTCTTTTTTTTCCCATCCCATTTTTCTACATTTTCACATTGGACACAGCTGCAGGGAAGTTTAAGTCTTTTTCTCATAAATTTTGTATCTGGTGTTTGTTTGTTTGTAATCTTACGCTTGACAAAGGCTGGTTGGCCAAAAATTTGCACCTGTCTTGTCTTGTTGTATTAAATACGCGTCCATATTCTTGTTTCATGTTTTTTCTGGTTAATGGCCACAGAAGTTGGCATAGTTTTTTTTTTTTTTTTTTTTTTTTTTTGCAATATGATGATGATGATATCGATGAGGATGATGATCATGATGCTATGGAGTTCCATCTTGGATAGAGGCTGCATGACAGGGTTGTACTCTACGCTTACTGTCATAATATATCCTGGCGTCAACCAGGCCCGAGAGATACAGACACCTGCGGTGCTGGTCAGAAGATTAGAGCAATACCCTCAATGACACATCCATGAAGTGGATGAGACTCGACTGTGTGGTCCCAGTCTTCCCAAGGAGACCATAGCACGCCCAACTCTATGTAGAAGCCGGTTAGAGCCGAAAAATTCCACAGTGATATATTTTTGAAGGGAGTGATGGGGATTCAACCCACAATCTTCCAGTCAGTAGTCGTTTGTGTTAACCACTACACCATGGCGACTGGTGGGAGCTTGGGAAGTGATTGTTCGGAGGGTGGTGAGGCATTGGTGTTCTGGGTCCCATCCGCACCCTTGTGATGTTTCTCATTAACTTCCCTTTAACTGTGGAAGCATTCTTGATACAATGACAGTCAGGCCTTCACTGGGACTGAGTTTCTGTTATACGATAGTTGCTTCCCTTGAATTGTGTAAATAATCTTGACCACATCGCAGTGACGATGATGATGACAAGGATGACAGTGTCACACAATGAACTCTCACATGGTGTCTATATCTGTACTCAGGTCCCAACCAGACCAGCAGACTGGAGCAATCAGTGGACACAGACACAGACACAGACGAAACCTTCTGCCAGAAATGCCACACACACTTCAGCAGCCCACAGCGCCTCCGGTCCCACCTGCACAAAACCTGCGGCAGAAAAACAAAGATGGCCGTCGTGGACAGGAAAGCTGCTGGCTACTCTGTGTGCAGACATTGTGGTGCAGAGTTCTCTACCTTGCGAAGCTGTCAGTACCACATGTACACGCAATGCGTGGAGAGGAGGAAAAGGTTAGCGGATGTGACGTTTGTTGATCCCGACACACCAGGTTATTGCGTGTGCCGGCATTGCGGCAAGGCGTTTGCCAGTAAGAGCCGGCGCAAGTACCACGTGATGCGGAAATGCGTGCAGAGGGCAGAGGTGAAACAGACGCTGTGTCTCAAAGGAAAATGAAAATACTGTTGTTGTCATTCTTTTTACGTAATGCTGTTTCCCATTATCATTCTTCTTCATCATCATCATCATCAAGTGCCTTACCACATGGCGTTGGCCATCATGGCCTTCCATCTGTTTCAATCCCATGTTGCCTCAAGCACTCTTCCACCTTCTTTGTCTTCAGCCACTCTGCAAGTCCGTCCAGTATCTTCTCCCTGGGTCTGCCTGGTGCTCTCTTACCCTCCAGCTTTCCCGTTGTGACCAGGTGCTCCAATTCCCCTTTTCTCATAAAATGGCATATAAATGTTGCCTGACTTTTCCTAATCTTCCTTACGAATGATCTACTTGTGTCTGCCTCTATCAAGACTGTCTCGTTTGTTTTCTTTGCTGTTCATGGAACTCTCAACATTCTTCTGAGAAACCACATCTTGGCTGACTCAGTCTTCATTCTTCTTACATAGCGCTGTTTCCCATTATCATTCTTCTTACATAGCGCTGTTTCCCATTATCATTCTTACATAGTGCTGTTTCCCATTATCATTCTTCTTACATAGTGCTGTTTCCCATTATCATTCTTACATAGTGCTATTTCCCATTATCATTCTTACATAGTGCTGTTTCCCATTATCATTCTTACATAGTGCTGTTTCCCATTATCATTCTTCTTACATAGTGCTGTTTCCCTTTATCATTCTTACATAGTGCTGTTTCCCATTATCATTCTTACATAGCGCTGTTTCCCATTATCATTCTTACATAGTGCTGTTTCCCTTTATCATTCTTACATAGTGCTGTTTCCCATTATCATTCTTACATAGTGCTGTTTCCCATTATCATTCTTACATAGTGCTGTTTCCCATTATCATTCTTACATAGTGCTGTTTCCCATTATCTTCTTACATAGTGCTTTTCCCATTATCATTCTTACATAGTGCTGTTTCCATTATCATTCTTACATAGTGCTGTTTCCCATTATCATTCTTACATAGTGCTGTTTTCCCATTTTTCCATTCTTCTTACATAGTGCTGTTTCCCATTATCATTCTTACATAGTGCTTTTCCATTATCATTCTTACATAGTGCTGTTTCCCATTATCATTCTTACATAGTGCTGTTTCCCATTATCATTCTTACATAGTCTGTTTCCCATTATCATTCTTACATAGTGCTGTTTCCCATTATCATCTTACATAGTGCTTTTCCCATTATCATTCTTACATAGTGCTGTTTCCCATTATCATTCTTACATAGTGCTATTTCCCATTATCATTCTACATAGTGCTGTTTCCCATTATCATTCATCTTTTCCTTACACTTACAGTCTGTTTCCCATTATCATTCTTACATAGTGCTGTTTCCCTTATCATTTCTTACATAGCTGTTTCCCATTATCATCTACATAGTCTTTCCCATTTCTACATATGCTTTCCCATTATCATTCTTACATAGTCTTTTCCTTATCATTCTTACATAGGCTGTTTCCCTTATCATTCTTACATAGGCTTTTCCATTATCTTCTTACAAGTCTGTTTCCCTTTATCATTCTTACATAGTGCTGTTTCCCATTATCTTTACATAGCTGTTCCCATATATTTTACTAGCTGTTTCCCTTATCTTTTACAAGTTTTCCATTATCTTCTTACATGTGCTGTTCCTATCTTCTACATTCTTCATTTCATCTTAAGTTTTTCCCATTATCATTCTTACATAGTGCTTTTCCCTTATCATTCTACTTGCGTTTCCTACATTCTTCATCTTTCCCTTACTTCTCATAGTGCTTTTCCCATTATCATTCTTACATAGCTTTCCTTACATCTAATAGTGCTTTTCCCATTATCATTCTTACTAGTGCTTTTCCCATTATCATTCTTACATAGTCTTTTCCCATTATCATTCTTACTAGCTGTTTCCCATTATCATTCTTACATAGCTTTCCCATTATCTTCTTACATAGTGCTGTCCTTATCTTACTATGTTTCCCTATCATTTCTAGCTTTTCCATTATCATTCTTCATTCGTTCATTACATTTCATAGCTTCCTTTTCATCTTCTAGTCTTTCCCTTTCTTCACATTGCGTTCCCATATCTTCTCTGCTGTTTCCATTACACTCAGCTTTCCCTTTCATCTTCAATCTTTTCCATTAATTCTTAATATGCTGTTTCCTTATCTTCTTACTATTGTTTCCTTATCATCTTCTGTGCTGTTTCCTTTCATTCTTACATATGCTTTTCCCATTATCATTCTTCATAGGCTGTTCCCATTATCTTCTTACATAGGCTGTTTCCCTTATCATTTACATAGTGCTGTTTCCTTATCATTCTTACATAGTGCTGTTTCCCATATCATTCTACATATGCTTTCCCATTATCATTCTTACATAGTGCTGTTTCCCATTATCATTCTACATAGTGCTGTTTCCTTTATCTTCTTACATAGTGCTGTTCCTTATCATTCTTACATAGTGCTGTTTCCCTTATCATTCTTACATATGCTGTTTCCCATTATCATTCTTACATAGTGCTTTTCCTTATATTTTACATAGTGCTGTTTCCTTATCATTCTTACATAGTGCTGTTTCCCCATTATCATTCTTCTTACACAGCACTATTTCCCATTATCATTCATTACACAGCACTATTTCCCATTATCATTCTTCTTACACAGCACTATTTCCCATTATCATTCATACACATCACTATTTCCCATTATCATTCATACACAGCACTATTTCCCATTATCATTCATTACACAGCACTATTTCCCATTATCATTCTTCTTACACAGCACTATTTCCCATTACATTCTTCTTACAACGCACTATTTCCATTATCATTCATACACAGCACTATTTCCCATTATCATTCATACACAGCACTATTTCCCATTATCATTCTTCTTACACAGCACTATTTCCCATTATCATTCTTCTTACACAGCGCTATTTCCCATTATCATTCTTCTACACAGCGCTATTTCCCATTATCATTCATACACAGCACTATTTCCCATTATCATTCTACACAGCACTATTTCCCATTAGCATTCTTACACCACTATTTCCCATTATCATTCATACACAGGCTTTTCCCATTATCATTCATACACAGCACTATTTCCCATTATCATTCATACACAGCGCTATTTCCCATTATCATTCATACACAGCACTATTTCCCATTACCCATTCATACACAGCACTATTTCCCATTATCATTCATACACAGCACTATTTCCCATTATCATTCATACACAGCACTATTTCCCATTAGCATTCATACACAGCACTATTTCCCATTATCATTCATACACAGCACTATTTCCCATTATCATTCTTCTTACACAGCACTATTTCCCATTATCATCTTCTTACACAGCGCTATTTCCCATTATCATTCTTCTTACACAGCACTATTTCCCATTATCATTCTACACAGCACATTTCCCATTATCATTCTTCTTACACAGCACTATTTCCCATTATCATTCTTCTTACACAGCGCTATTTCACATTATCATTCTTCTTACACAGCACTTTTTCCCATTATCATTCTTTTACACAGCACTATTTCCCATTATCATTCATACACATCACTATTTCCCATTAGCATTTCATTACACAGCACTATTTCCCATTAGCATTCATTACACAGCACTATTTCCCATTATCATTCATGCACAGCACTATTTCCCATTAGCATTCATACATAGCACTATTTCCCATTATCATTCTTGCACAGCACTATTTCCCATTGTCATTCATACACAGCACTATTTCCCATTATTATTCATACACAGCGCTATTTCCCATTATCATTCTTCTTACACAGCACTATTTCCCATTATCATTCTTACACAGCACTATTTCCCATTATCATTCATACACAGCACTATTTCCCATTATCATTCTTACACAGCACTATTTCCCATTATCATTCTTACACAGCACTATTTCCCATTATCATTCATACACAGCGCTATTTCCCATTATCATTCTTCTTACACAGCACTATTTCCCATTATCATTCTTCTTACACAGCACTATTTCCCATTATCATTCTTCTTACACAGCACTATTTCCCATTATCATTCATACACAGCACTATTTCCCATTATTCTTACACAGCGCTATTTCCCATTATCATTCATACACAGCACTATTTCCCATTATCATTCATACACAGCACTATTTCCCATTATCATTCTTACACAGCGCTATTTCCCATTATCATTCATACACAGCTTATTTCCCATTATCATTCTTACACAGCACCATTTCCCATTATTCTTACCAGCGCTATTTCCCATTATCATTCATACACAGCACTATTTCCCATTATCATTCTTATACAGCACTATTTCCCATTATCATTCTTACACAGCACTATTTCCCATTATCATTCATACACAGCGCTATTTCCCATTATCATTCATACATAGCAACTATTTCCCATTATCATTCTTCTTACATTGCACTGTTTCTGAAAGTCACTTACATTAACTGCCTATCGTACATAATCAAACTTTTTTCATATTACCAAAATCTTTTTTCATATTACACATAAACTTTTTTTCATATTACACATAAACTTTTTCATATTACACATAAACTTTTTTCATATTACACATAAACTTTTTTCATATTACACATAAACTTTTTCATATTACACATAAACTTTTTTCATATTACACAAACTTTTTCATATTACACATAAACTTTTTTCATATTACACATAAACTTTTCATATTACACATATAACTTTTTTCATATTACACAAACTTTTTTATATTACACAACTTTTTCATATTACACAAACTTTTTTCATATTACACAAACTTTTTTCATATTACACAAACTTTTTTCAACAAACTTTTCATATTGCACAAACTTTTTTCATTATTACACAAACTTTTTTCATATTACACAAACTTTTTTCATATTACATAAACTCTTTTCATAGTACACAAACTTTTTCATATTACACATAAACTTTTTTCATATTACACACAAACTTTTTTCATAGTACGTAAAATGAAATTTTTTTTCATATTGCACATAATCAAACTTTTCATATTGTACATAATCAAACTTTTTCCATTTTATACATAATCAATTTTGTTGTGGTTATGGCAGAATGTAGACACAGAGGGAGGGTAAGGGAGGGGGAGAGGCTGAAAATGGAGGAGGAAGAGGGAAAGACGCAGGTAACTGTCAAGGTGATTGTTTCAGGATTTGCAGATGGATGAGCCTTTAGTCGGTCAGATTTTGTCCTGTGATGTTTTTCACGGAATAATAAAGCCTTTATGAAGCAAAAACTTAACCCTTTTGACTCCCTTGCCCTATCCACCAGCATCAATGCAGGATGAATGAATGAATATGAATGATGAATGAATCCTGCATTGTCAACCACGCCGACAAAGCAAAAACTTAACCCTTTGACTCCTGCATTGTCAACCATGCCAGCAAATCAAAACCTTAACCCTTTGACTCCCTCGCCTTATCCACCAGCATCCTGCATTGCAAGTATGCATGCAAAGAAAAACTTAACCCTTTGACTCCCTCACCCTGTCCATCAGCATTCTGCATTGCCAAGTATGCATGCAAAGCAAAAACTTAACCCTTTGACTCCCTCGCCCTATCCACCAGCATCCTTAATTGCCAACTATGCCGACAAAGCAAAAACTTAACCCTTGGACTCCCTCGCCTTATCCACCAGCATCCTGCATTGCCAACTATGCTGACAAGGCAAAAACTTAACCCTTTGACTCTCTAACCCTATCCACCAGCATCCTACACTGTCGACCATGCTAGTAAAACACAAACTTACTTAACCCTTTGACTCCCTCACCCTGTCCACCAGCATCCTGCATTGTCAACCATGCCAGCAAAACAACTTAACCCTTTGACTCTCTAACCCTATCCACCAGCATCCTACACTGCTAGTAAAGCAAAAACCTACTTAACCCTTTGACTCCCTCACCCTATCCACCAGCATCCTGCATTGTCAACCATGCTAGTAAAGCACAAACTTAACCCTATGACTCCCCCACCCTGTCCA
>JAPXFY010000019.1:1068600-1076100 GCA_030674185.1 Monoplex corrugatus
CCACCAGCTTCTTGCAGGAGGGTGGAGGAGTCAAACGTTTATTTTTTGCAGTTGGTAGATGGGGTAAGGGAGTCAAAGAGTTAAGTTTTTGCAGTTGGTAGATAGGGTAAGGGAGTCAAAGGGTTAAGTTTTTGCAGTTGATAGATGGGTAAGGGAGTCAAAGTGTTAAGTTTTTGCAATTGATAGATAGGGTGAGGGAATCAAAGGGTTAAGTTTTTGCTTTGCTAGGTTTTAAGAACAAGAAAAAACATGAAAAAAGAACAAGAACGCGTATTTGATACAAGAAGAGTGAACAGGCGCAAATTGTCGGCCAGCTGGCCTTTGTCAAGCGTAAGATCACAAACAAACAAACACCAGATACAAAACAATTAGGGAGAAAAAGACTGAAACTTCCCTGCTGCTCGGTCCAGTGTGAGAAAAGGGACTTTGCTAGGATAGTTGACAATGCAGGATGCTGGTGGACACAGTCTCAACTAGCATTTTGGGCATTTTGAGATATACATATCACTGGAAAGTGTACATTCTACTGATTATTTTGATACTTGAATAAAGCTTGTACTCAAAAAAAAATGTAGAAGTTATGTATGTTTAAAGTCATTAAGTTGTATGACGGCCATTTTGAGAAAACGGCCTCTAAAGTTTTTTGTGTGCTCTCCTACACATTTATCTTAAATTTCTTTATTTGGTGGCTTTGACCCAGTTTGTTTCTAATTTTCGCTGTCATTATCATGAAAGGTGCACCAAAGAGCTTTCTGTCAGTATACTACATGTGCAGGTACTGTACAAGTTACGGTTCATAATAAGAGACAACAATAGGTACTTTTGGTAGGAAATTGCGTTCTTTCTGCTGCGATAAGTGCATTAAAATACAATTTTAAATTGATTAATAATAATATTTTTTCAAGAAAAAAATTTCTGTGGGGATAAATTATAGTCTACAGAAATCAATTTTGAGAAAAAGTCAAAACAACCCAGATAGACCCTCAGTCACCTTTTCAGCTCCTAGTGCTGTTAAACTGACAGCGAGTTAAGACTGATTTTGTGGTGGGAGGTCACTTATGGAAAATTGTCCCAACGCGATGAACTCTTCTCGAAGAAACTTCTAACTCCAAGTATTATAAACCTCTGTCTTCGATGCCAAACCCTTCCCAAAGTGTTTCACCAGACCTCGCCCTGTTGGCTGTTGGCACGGAGCCAGACGAATGAAGAAAAAAACATTCTTCCCCCATCACCAAGTTGATTGACTCTGCAGCGTTTGGATTGGCCTACCATTGTACTTGTTGCCACTGCTCACCCCACCTACTCCACGCTTTCACCTCGCTGATCCTCTCAGTTGTTAGTTATACTTTGACAGTTTTCCAAATTTCATATACGGTATACCTACAAAACCTTGTGAATATACTAGAAATAGAAAGCAAAGATAAGGGGTTGGAACTAAACAGCAGGAAGACTGAAGTCATGGTGATCAGTAAAAAACATAAAATCATCTCATGCAAAATAACAGCAAATGGCACAACCTTGACACAAGTTCAAATACCTGGGAACGGTCATTTCATCAGACGGCAGATGCACATCGGAAATAGCTGGCAGAATCGGCTAAGCCAAAACAGCGTTCAAGAAGATGAAAAGCATTCTTACCAACAAATGCCTATCAATTAACATCAGAAAGAGAGTCCTTGAATGTTATATAGAACCAATACTGTTGTACGGATGTGAGGCATGGACAGTCAGCAAGCAAAGCCAGAGCAAGATTGAGGCAGCCGTGATGTGGTTTCTAAGAAGAATGTTGAGAATTTCATGGACAGCAAAGAAAACAAACGAGACAGTCTTGATGGAGGCAGACAAGTAGATCATTCATAAGGAAGATTAGGAAAAGACAGGCAACATTTATAGGCCATTTTATGAGGAAGGGGGATTTGGAGCACCTGGTCACCACGGGAAAGCTGGAGGGAAAGAGAGCACTAGGTAGACCAGGGAGAGAATGCTGGACGGACTTGCAGAGTGGCTGGGGATGAGGAGGGTGGGGGAGATGCTAGGGGCAACGAGAGATAGAGATGGATAGAAGTCCATGGTCGCCAACTCCATGCGGCAGGGCACCTGATGATGATGATGATGATGATGATGATGATGATAGTTCTTTTTCCTGTAACCTTTTCCCTCTCCTCTTTCCCTCATCGTCTAATATCACATTATGTGGATAGACATGAAATGAAACTGAACAAAGAGAGGGGGAGAGAGAGAGAGACGGAGAGAGAGAGAGAGAGAGGGAGAGAGAGAGACACAGAGAGAGAGGGAAAGAGAAAGAGAGAGAGGGGGGGAGAAAGAGAGAGAGAGAAAAAGAGAAAGAGAGAGGATGAGAAAGAGAGGGAGAGAGAGAAAGAGAGAGGGGTGACAGAGAGAAAGAGAGAGAGGGAGAGAGAGAAGGGGGAGAGAGAGAGAGACAAAGAGAGGATGAGAGAGAGAGAGGGAGAGACAGAAAGAGAGACAGAGACAGAGAAAAATAAAAAAGGGGGGGTGGTGGAAAGAGAGACTGATCAAATACAAAGTAAAAAAAAAAAAAAACCACTCCGGAAAGAAGGAAAGAAAGATAATTAAAGAAAAAGTCCCCTGGCTTGTGTTAAAATAGGTCTACTGGTTTACCTCCCCTGAATGACCTTCATTCGTCTCTTTCTTTCTTTTGAGGCCAGCTCCATTTTCAGTATATGTAATGTAGTTGCACTTTAAGGAGTAAGAATCTTGCTGTTCATATTTTGTTTTGTTTTGCTTTGTTTTGTTTCGTTCTTTCCAGTTAAATCAAAGACATTGCCGCTGTTTAAACAAAAATGAATCAGAAATACGTCAGACTAGAATCACAACACCATTTTGGTATTACAAAACAAGACAGGCGCAAACTTTCGACTCCCGCACCCTGTCCACCAGCATCCTGCATTGCCAACCATACTAGCACAGTAAAAACTTAACCCTTTGACTCCCTCACCCTGTCCACCAGCATCCTGCATTGCCAACCATGCTAGCACAGTAAAAACTTAACCCTTTGACTCCCGCACCCTGTCCACCAGCATCCTGCATTGCCAAACCATGCTAGCACAGTAAAAACTTAACCCTTTTGACTCCCGCACCCTGTCCACCAGCATCCTGCATTGCCAACCATACTAGCACAGTAAAAACAACCCTTTGACTCCCGCACCCTGTCCCCAATCCTGCATTGCCACCATACTGCACAGTAAAACTTAACCCTTTGACTCCCGCACCCTGTCCACCAGCATCCTGCATTGCCAACCATACTAGCAAAGTAAAAACTTAACTCTTTGAATCAAAGGGTTAAGTTTTGCAGTTGGTAGATAGGGTGCGGGAGTCAAAGGATGAATAAACGTCCTTTTCTTTACATTTAGTATTCTGCCACAGTGGGCACTTCTGATGTCATTTCCTTACACTGTGCTCATTTTTCTCGCCATAAACTGTCGAGCGTTCTGTAAGCTGTTCTATTAGCTCAAGCCAAAGACATTTTGACTGGAGTGAAGAAACTTCCTCTCTTTAGTTTCTTTCTGTATCCTTGTAAAGGACCGGTCCTCAGGCTGAAATCAGGTCACAGCATGCAAGAATTCTTTTCCCCGCTCCAAGAGCGAGCAGCATACATGTGAAACATCTTGTTATCATAATGTTGGGGGAGGGGGGAATAGTTTTTGCTTCCCCCATCCCACCCACCCCTCGTACCCGGCAACCTTCCCCCGCCAATCCCACACTCATTCCTGGAGCTCGACGACAAGCGTTATTTCAGTGCCAGAAAAATGGTTCCAGTCTTCAGGGAGGGTGGGGTGTGGGGGGGCTTAGATATATTCCTCATATTCCTCATCAGGTCACCAACCCCTCCAACACAGCCACCCCCACCCCCCACCCCCATCCCTGTTCCCCTACCCCCACGTGTGTCCTTTTCACCAGAGTGTGTGCGCAGCGTGGTATTAGTATCCCGGTATCTCTATGGCTGTCAGTCTTTATGCCTGGGAGGGAAGGAAGTCTGGTATGGGGAGTTCCTTAAGTTCCTCTCCACCATGAAGCAAGTCTGAAACACCCAACACTGTTGTTGTCGTTGGTGGTGGTGTTGTTGTTGTTATTGTTGTTGATGATGATGATGATGATGTTGTTTGATGATATTGATGATGATGATGATGATGATGTTGATGATGATGATGATGGTGGTGTTGTTGTTGTTGTTTTCTTCTTCTTCTTCTTCTTCTTGTTCTTGTTCTTGTTCTTGTTTGTTGTTGTTGTTGTTGATGATGATGATGATGATGTTGTTTGATGATATTGATGATGATGATGATGATGATGATGATGTTGATGATGATGATGGTGGTGGTGTTGTTGTTGTTTGTTCTTCTTCTTCTTCTTCTTCTTCTTGTTCTTGTTGTTGTTGTTGATGATGATGATGATGTCGTTTGATGATGATGATGATGATGATGATGTAAGTAGTAGTATGATTGTTGTTGTTGTTGTCGTTGTTCGTTGTTGTTGTTGTTGTTGTTGTGTGTTGTTTGTTGATGTGATGATGATGATGTTGTTTTTGATGATATTGATGATGGTGATGTTGTTTGATGATATTGATGATGGTGATGATGGTGATGATGATGATGTTATGATGATGATGATGATGTCGATGATGATGATGATGATGATGATGAAGGTGAAGTATTAGCTTCAGAGATAGTGGCAGTCCTCAGACATGTTTTTAACTCGTAAGTTTCGTTAAGTTTCTGATCTCTCTGTCTCTGTCTCTGTCTCTCTCTGTCTCTGTCTCTGTCTGTCTCTTCTCTCTCTGTGTCTCTATCTGTCTCTGTCTCTCTCTGTCTTTGTCTCTGTCTCTGTCTCTGTCTTTGTCTCTGTCTCTGTCTCTGTCTCTCTCTCTCTCTCTCTCTCTCTCTGTCTCTGTCTCTCGTCTCTTCTCCTCTCTTGTCTCTCTCTCTCTGTCTCTCTCTCTTCTCTGTCTCTCTCTCTCTCTGTCTCTGTCTCTGTCTCTCTGCTCTCTCTCTCTCTGTCTCCCTCTGTCTCTCTGTCTCTGTCTCTGTCTCTGTCTCTGTCTCTCTCCTTCTCTCTCTCTCTCTCTCTTCTCTGTCTCTCTGTCTCTGTCCTCTGTCTCTGTCTCTGTCCTGTCTCTGTGTTCTTCTCGTCTCTCTGTCTCTCTGCTCTTCTCTCTCTCTCTGCTCCTCTGTCTTTGTCTCTGTCCTCTGTCTCTCTGTCTCTGTCTCTGTCTCTGTCTCTGTCTTCTGTTTCTATCTCTGTCTCTGTCTGTCTCTCTGTCTCTGTCTCTCTCTCCCTCTGTCTCTGTCTTTGTCCTCTGTCTCTGTCCTCTCTGTCTTCTGTCTCTGTCTCTGTCTCTCTGTTCTGTCTCTGTCCTGTCTCTGTCTTTCTTTTCTCGTCTCTGTCTCTGTTCTGTCCTCTGTCTCTGTCTCTGTCTCTCTGTCTTCTCTGTCTTTGTCTCTGTCTCCTCTGTCTCTCGTCTCTGTCTTCTTGTCTCTCTCTGTCTCTGTTCTCTCTGTCTCTGTCTTGTCTCTCTGTCTCTGTCTCTCTGTCTCTCTGTCTCTCTGTCCTCTGTCTCTGTCTCTCTCTCTGTCTCTGTCTCCTCTGTCTCTGTCTCTCTTTTTCTCTGTCTCTCTGTCTGTCTGTCTCTCTGTCTCTCTCTGTCTCTGTCTCTTTTCTCTCCTTCTCTCCTCGTCTTGTCTCTGTCTCTGTCCTCTGTCTCTCTCTCTGTCTCTGTCTCTGTCTCTCCTTCTCTTCTCTCTGTCTCTGTCTCTCTGTCTCTGTCTCTGTCTTCTCTCTCTCTCTGTCTCTGTCTCTCTGTCTCTGTCTCTGTCTCTGTCTTCTCTTCCTGTCTCTCTCTCTGTCTCTGTCTCTGTCTCTCTGTCTCTGTCCTCTGTCTCCTCTGTCTTCTGTCTCTGTCTTGTCTTCTGTCTCTGTCTCTGTCTCTGTCTCTTGTCTCTGTCTCTGTCTCTCTCTCTCTCTCGTCTCTAGTCTCTCTCTGTCTCTCTGTCTTCTCTGTCTCTTGTCTCTGTCTGTCTCTGTCTCTGTCTCTGTCTCTCTCTCTTCTCTCTGTCTCTCTGTCTCTCTGTCTCTCCATCTCTCTGTCTCTGTCTCTGTCTCTTTCTCTCTCTGTCTATGTCTCTGTCTTTGTCTCTGTCTCTGTCTCTCTGTCTCTGTCTCTCTGTCTGTCTCTTTCTCTCTGTCTGTCTCTCTGTCTCTGTCTCTCTGTCTCTCTCTCTCTCTCTCTGTCTCTGTCTTTGTTTCTGTCTCTGTCTCTGTCTCTCTGTGTCTCTTGTCTCTGTCTGTCTGTCTCTCTCTCTCTGTCTGTCTGTCTGGCTGTCTCTCTCTCTCTCTGTCTTTCTGTCTCTGTCTGTCTCTCTCTCTGTCTTTCTGTCTCTGTCTGTCTCTGTCTCTCTCTCTCCTGCTCTGCCTTTCCCTGCCTCTCCCCCCCCTCTCTCCCCTCTCTCTCCCCCCTCTCCCTCTAGGTCAACAAAGGAAGGATATGTTGACTGTTACATTGATGAAGGATAGAAACAGAAAACCTCTGGAAGTTACAATGTTCAATGATGATGAAATCATGCGCAGTGTAAAATATGTATGACTCACAAAAAGCCCTAACCCCCTTCCCGCCCCACTGACTAATGTGTTGTGGCCTGAGGCCGACGTACAGGGGGGGGGGGGGTGCAAAAGTAGGTATACAGTAAGTATCACATCATTATTATAATGCTTAATTCCGCTCTCGATTAGAGGAGTGTGTGAATACCGACGGCAAGCAGTTTGAGTATCTGAGGGATTAAGGCTGTGCTTGTTATTACATGTATATGCAATATTCATTTGTTTGTATAATAAATGCAACGAGTATTGTACGTGTTTTCTTTTTTCATAACTGTATATCTACTTTTGCACCCCCCTGTATATTAAAAGCTCTGAGTTTTCTCTCTCTCTCTCTCTCTCTCTCCTCTCTCTCTCTCTCTCTCTCTCTCTCTGTTTTCCTCTCTTTCTCTCTCTCTCCCTCTCTTTCCCTCTCCCTCTCTGTCCCTCTCTCTGTCCCTCTTTCTCTCACTCTCCCTGTCTCTCTCCCCTCTCTCCCTCCGTCTCTCTCCCTCTCCCTCTCTGTCTCTGTCTCCCTCCCTCCCTCTCTCTCTCTCTCTCCCTCTCCCTCTCTGTCTCTGTCTCCCTCCCTCTCTCTCTCTCTCTCTCTCTCTCTCTCCTCTTTCTCTCTCTCTCTTGAATATAAAACAGGTAATTCTGACCATGATGCTAAAACACGAAAGACGATGAAATGCTTTTTGTGTTACACTGCTCTGTAGGCCTACTCAGTGGTTTAAGAACGTCAAACAGACATTGTCAAAGATCCCCAGTCAGTGTCTGTTCCAACTGCTTATGGTGTGTACATATGTAAACATGAGAGGACGGTTTCACATTTCTCACTGTATTATACACAACAGTCTTAGCTATGGCATACTGCTGTGTCACAGAAAATCA
>JAPXFY010000019.1:1081100-1088600 GCA_030674185.1 Monoplex corrugatus
TTGTTTTGTGTTGTTTTGTGTTGTTTTGTGTTGTTTTGTGTTGTGTTGTGTTGTGTTGTTTTGTTTTGTGTTGTGTTGTTTTGTTTTGTTTTGTTTTGTTTTGTTTTGTGTTGTTTTGTGTTGTTTTGTTTTGTTTTGTGTTGTTTTGTTTTGTTTTGTGTTGTTTTGTGTTGTTTTGTGTTGTTGTTTTGTTTTGTTTTGTGTTGTTTTGTGTTGTTTTGTTTTGTTTTGTGTTGTTTTGTGTTGTTTTGTGTTGTTTTGTGTTGTTTTGTGTTAGGGTCATTGCGCTCAGGGAGGCTACCTTTGTGCTCACCTTTATTTTTTTCGCTCCATTTTCCACGCCACCTTAATCATTTTAATGGCCACAGAAGCTGGGACTTTTCTTTTTTTCCTTAACAATGCGATGATGATGATGTCGATGAGGATGATAATCATGATGCTATGGAGTTCCATCTAGGATTGAGACTACATGACAGGGCTGTACTCTACGCTTACCATCATAACATATCCTGGCGTCAACCAGGCCTGAGAGATACAGACACCTGCGGTGCTGGTCAGAAGATTTGAGCAACAGCCTCAATGACGCATCCGTTAAGTGGATGAGACTCGACTGTGTGGTTCCAGTCTTCCCAATGAGCCCATAGCACGCCCAACTCTGGGTAGGAGCCGGTTAGAGCCGAAAAATCCCACAATCATTTTTTTGAAGGGACTGATGGGGATTCGAACCCACAACCTTCCAGTCAGTAGTCCGTTGCGTTAACCACTACACCACGGCGACTGGTGGATCTTTGGAATTTGATTAACGCACCAAAGTTCAGAGAAAAAAGCAGAGAGAGAAGAAAGGAATCTTGTTCCGACTGAACTCTTGACTTACCTGATCCTCCATATAGAATGCCTTTTTAGAGGACGCACCCCACTCAGAATGCATAGAGAAGAAAAAAAAAATAATCATTCGTTTGGAAACAAATGTTTTCGATGTTATCCCATGCATAGTTTCTCACGATGGGAGAGAGAAATTACACAGGAAATGACGTCATGAGCTTGAGAACAACCTCCTTTACGCACGTCTTTTTTTTTTTTTTTTTTTTTTAAAGCAGAGAACGGAGATCTGTGTTTTTTTCTGAGGCGAAGATCTGTGCTTATTCTCAGTTGACGTATCAGTATGAAAAATGTCGTTTTTAACCCTTTACACTCCTGCACTCTGCCCACCAGTATCCTACATTGCCAACCATGCTAGCAAAGCAAAAAAAAAACAAAAACAACAACAACCCTTTGATTCCCTCATTCTTTCCACCAACTTCCTGTGAATAGGGTGAGGGAATGAAAGGGTTAAGTTGTTTTCTTGCAGTTGGTGCGTACGGTACGAGAGTCGAAGGGATAAGTTTTCACAGTTGGTGGATAGGGCGCGGGAGTCAAAGGGTTAATTTCTTTTTTTTTCCCGGGGTGAGGTTGGGGGGGGGGGGGGAGCGTATGAACGAAGAAGACAGGAAACTGTATACCTTTTTCAGTTTCAGTTTTTCCAAGATGGCGCACCCACGCTCGAACTAAGTACATATGTACTGATAACACTGAGGCCACAAGATGGACGAGATCCAAAACGATCATATATATATATATATATATATAACGCTCAGTAAATTAGAGCGAACCAATCAATTGTGAAAATTAGATGCTGTTCATGTTCATGACAATTGCTGGGGAAACGCCGAGGAGGTCAAGATCATTCGTAACATCAGCCTTCAGAGTCAGGGTTCTGCCTTGTCCACGTCGAAGGTTGACACGGTCGCTGAGGTTGGCAGACAATATGTCACCCAAGGGAGTGGGACACCTTGTCTGCACTCGAAGGCTGTGCCCGATCAGTCTCAGTCGGCGTCTTCGAAGCGTCTTGCTCAAGGGTGAGAGCTTAGTCCGAGAGTAGAGCGCCTTGGTGGAGATTTTCTCTGGCCAGTAGATGCCGAGTGCCGAGCGGATCATACGCCGATGAGAAGAGTCGATCAACTTCGAGAGAGTTTCGGTCAGAGGTATGGACTCGAGACCGTAGCATACGATGCTCTCTACTGCTGCCTTGAAAAGTCTAATCTAATCATGGCACAAACCTTAACCCATTTCACTCCGTCAACCTGTCCACAAGCTGCAAAAATTTAACCCTTTCACTCCCTGGCATGGTTGGCAATGCAGGTGCTGGTGGACAGAGTATGGCAGTTAAAGGATGATGTTTTTTTTGTATTTTTATTTGTTTTTGTTTTGTTTTTGTTTTTTGTTTTTGTTTTTTTTCTTTGCTTTGCTAACATGGTAGACAATGCAGGTAGTGGACAGGGTGAGGGAGTCAAAGGGTTAAGTTTCTTCTTTGCTAGAAAGGTTGACAAATGCAGTAAGCTGGTGGACAGGGTGAGGGAGTCAAAGGGTTAAGTTTCTTCTTTGCTAGAAAGGTTGACAAATGCAGTAAGCTGGTGGACAGGGTGAGGGAGTCAAAGGGTTAAGTTTTGGCTTTGCTAGCATGGCTGACCATGTGGGATGCTGGTGGACAGGGTGAGGGAGTCAAAGGGTTAAGTTTCTGCTTTGCTAGCATGGCTGACAATGCATGAAGCTGGTGGACAGGGTGAGGGAGTCAAAGGGTTAAGTTTTGGCTTTGCTAGCATGGCTGACCATGTGGGATGCTGTGGACAGGGTGAGGGAGTCAAAGGGTTAAGTTTCTGCTTTGCTAGCATGGCTGACAGTGCAGGATGCGGGTGGACAGGGTGAGGGAGTCAAAGGGTTAATTTCCTGCTTTGCTAACATGGCTGACAATGCAGGATGCTGGTGGACAGGGTAAAGGGAGTCAAAGGGTTAAAACTATGCATTATCCCTACACATTGGTGAGGTCCTGGGGGGAAAACGTGGCTTACCTAACGGTTAAATTCATAATCCCTGCATTATGAGCCACTGGGCTGTAGAGCCAATGTTGGACATTCATGGTTGGAGCATTCTCTTTGGTTGCAGTGAGTGAATCAGTGCCATCACGTGTGGCTGGCAGTCTGTGGCACTGCCTGTAGTTAGTGTTGGCAACAGATGGCAGGTCTTGTTACAACATCACACAGACATACAAGAAAAGGAGACCAGTCCAAATGGCAGGTCTTGTTACAACATCACACAGACGTACAAGAAAGGGAGACCAGTCCAAATGGCAGGTCTTGTTACAACATCACACAGACATACAAGAAAGGGAGACCAGTCCAAATGGCAGGTCTTGTTACAGCATCACACAGACATACAAGAAAAGGAGACCAGTCCAAATGGCAGGTCTTGTTACAACATCACACAGACATACAAGAAAGGGAGACCAGTCCAAATGGCAGGTCTTGTTACAACATCACACAGACATACAAGAAAGGGAGACCAGTCCTCGTGTTGTGTTTTACAGGTCGTTCTACAATCACACTGCAGTTGTTCAACATTTGCCCAGGCTTTCCTCCCCAGATACATAAACTTTTCCTCATTCAACTAATTTCCTTAAAGGTCTTCAACATTTCTAAGTTCCCTAACAGTTCTTCATGGTTTCTAACTTCTGTGTTGCCCCCTATCATCTTTGCAGACTAGAGATATGGACGGACATTTAAGGTCCGACCGACAGAGCGTCAAACAGCCGCTGCTGGCTCTTGTCCTTTCTCTAGTCCTACTGCCTGCTGCCTCTCGAAGGTGTAATTCTGAAGGTGTAGTTCTGAAGGTGTAGTTCTCAAGGTGTAGTTCTGAAGGTGTAGTTCTCAATGTGTAGTTCTGAAGGTGTAGTTCTCAATGTGTAGTTCTCAAGGTGTAGTTCTCAATGTGTAGTTCTCAAGGTGTAGTTCTCAATGTGTAGTTCTGAAGGTGTAGTTCTCAATGTGTAGTTCTCAAGGTGTAGTTCTCAATGTGTAGTTCTCAAGGGGTAGTTCTCAAGGTGTAGTTCTCAAGGGGTAGTTCTCAATGTGTAGTTCTCAAGGTGTCAAGGTGTAGTTCTCAAGGTGTAGTTCTCAAGGTGTCAAGGTGTAGTTCACAAGGTGTAGTTCTCAAGGTGTAGTTCTCAAGGTGTAGTTCTCAAGGTGTAGTTCTCAGGTAGTTCTCAAGGTGTAGTTCTCAAGGTGTAGTTCTCAAGGTGTAGTTCTCAAGGTGTAGTTCTCAGGTAGTTCTCAAGTTGTAGTTCTCAAGGTGTCAAGGTGTAGTTCTCAAGGTGTAGTTCTCAAGGTGTAGTTCTTAAGGTGTCAAGGTGTAGTTCTCAAGGTTTAGTTCTCAAGGTTTAGTTCTCAAGGTGTAGTTCTCAAGGTGTCAAGGTGTAGTTCTCAAGGTGTAGTTCTCAAGGTGTAGTTCTCAAGGTGTCAAGGTGTAGTTCTCAAAGTGTAGTTCTCAAGGTGTAGTTCTCAGGTAGTTCTCAAGGTAGTTCTCAAGGTGTAGTTCTCAAGGTGTAGTTCTCAAGGTAGTTATCAAGGTGTAGTTCTCAAGGTGTAGTTCTCAAGGTGTAGTTCTCAATGTAGTTGTCAAGGTGTAGTTCTCAAGGTGTAGTTCTCAAGGTGTCAAGGTGTAGTTCTCAAGGTGTAGTTGTCAAGGTGTAGTTCTCAAGGTTTAGTTCTCAAGGTGTAGTTGTCAAGGTGTAGTTCTCAAGGTGTAGTTGTCAAGGTGTAGTTGTCAAGGTGTAGTTCTCAAGGTGTAGTTGTCAAGGTGTAGTTCTCAAGGTGTAGTTGTCAAGGTGTAGTTCTCAAGGGGTAGTTCTCAAGGTGTAGTTCTCAAGGTGTAGTTCTCAAGGCATAGTCCATGGACAGCAAAGAAAACAAACGAGACAGTCTTGATGGAGGCAGACACAAGTAGATCATTCATAAGGAAGATTAGGAAAAAGACAGGCAACATTTATAGGCCATTTTATGAGAAAGGGGGATTTGGAGCACCTGGTCACAACGGGAAAGCTGGAGGGAAAGAGAGCACCAGGTAGACCCAGGGAGAGAATGCTGGACGGACTTGCAGAGTGGCTGGGGATGAGGAGGGTGAGGGAGATGCTAGGGGCAACGAGAGATAGAGATGGTTGGAAGTCCATGGTCGCCAACGCCATGCGGCAGGCACCTGATGATGATGATGATGATGAGTGATGATGATGATGATGAGATCCTCTTTTGGTTTGGAGGCCCTTTATTTTATACACTTCCCAATCTGACTTCAAAGATCTTCTTTCAGTCGGATAATGCATATTTATGCTGACCATAAAAAACAGGAGTTGGTCAAGCATAAGATCCTTATTAAAGATCGTCCACCTTTTTATAATGCAAAAGGAAAACTGACCATTCAGTTCTCTTACTAGCCGGGCAACCGACTATGGTCTCATGACTGTCCCTTTTAGTTTACTGAATATGTAGCGAATGGTCATAGACGGTATAATTCTAGGGTTGACAACCAGAACCAAGTATCTCGATTTTCTGATAGTTTACAGGAGACGATTTTTAACTGGGTTTTCGGGGAGAGGCTATATCTACATTTTGAGATACTGATTTTTGGTTTTATCGATTACCGATCAAAAATAAATATCATGGCAAAAACAAAGTCCACCAAGTGACAGATCACATCAAAGGCAACAGTTCAGTATAAAAAAGTAAAAATTGACGAAAAAGTGAGGTACTGGGTTCTGGCTGTCAACCCTCGAATTATGTCCATCACCAGTATCTTCAAAGAGCTGCCCGCCCTGGGCATCACGGTTTGACCTCTCTGGCCACTTATAGAGTGACATTTCCTGATATAGTCACCACGAGTGTACCTGGGCCTACTTCCATTGGGTAACAGTCTGCGTCATTGACATCATCATCATCATCATCATCATCATCATCATGTGCCATGCCTCATGGCGTTGGCGATCATGGCCCTCCACACGAGTCTATTCCTTGTCGCTGCAATTACGTCTTCAATCCTCTATGTCCTTAGCCACTCTACAAGTCCGTCCAATATTTTCTCCCTGGGTGTATCTGGTGTTCTCTTTTCCCTCTTGCTTTCCTGTTGTGACCAGGTGCTCCAATTCCCCTTTAGTTAAATGTCATATCATATCATGTCATTTTACATGTAGTTATGCTTTATGCTTCTAGATCCTTTTCGTGTGGTACTCCCTCCTCCCCCCCCCCCCCCCCCCCATGGGGTTGCCAAGGGCTCTTTCACTATAAATAGTATCCTCATCTTCTGAAAATTCTGTTTCAGAAATTTGTTTTTTCTGTCACTCTCTTTGTTTCTTCCTTCTTCCTTCTTCTTTGCTTTCTGTCATCTCTTCCTATTATTTTCTGCCTTTCTGGACTATTCATCTGTATGTGTTCGATAAAGTTTTAATATTAAATTTGTTCCTAGGATTGATAATTATGTAGGCCTACATGTATTGATTGCATCTTTGGCTGTGAAGAAATGTGCTGTAGCTGTGCATTATGAGCCATTTTAGGTAGAGTACATGTAGGTCTTTTTATGTCTGCTTTAATGTCCTTAGTTACGTTCATATTTGTATTCCGTTGGTTTGTTGTTGTTTGTTTGTTTGTTTTGTTTGTTTTTTTGTTTGGTTTTGGTTTTGTTTTTTTTTTGTTTTGTTTTTTTAAACCCTCTGGTGATAAACTGAACGGAGCGATCCACGCCAGGGCATATTCTTAGATTATGTGCATACATGCATTGATATTTGTACTTAATTTTCTTTTCCAACTTTTTCATTCAACCAGATGTTGTGTACTTTTGAAATGGTTTTATATACATACATGATGCTGATATATATCATCATCATCATCAGGTGCCCTGCCGCATGGCGTTGGCGATCATGGACTTCCATCTGTCTCTATCTCTCGTTGCCCCTAGCATCTCCTCCACCCTCCTCGTCCCCAGCCACTCTGCAAGTCCGTCCAGCATTTTCTCCCTGGTCAACCCGTGCTCTCTTTCCCTCCAGCTTTCCCGTTGTGACCAGGTACTTCAAATCCCCCTTCCTCCTCAAATGGCCTATAAATGTTGCCTGTCTTTTCCTAATCTTCCTTATGAGTGATCTACTTGTGTCTGCCTCCATCAAGACTGTCTCGTTTGTTTTCTTTGTTGTCCATGGAACTCTCAACAGTCTTCTTAGAAACCACATCTCGGCTGCCTCGATCTTGTTCTGGCTTGCTGTATATGAGGACAAGACAATGGTGCAGAAGGAAAGAAGGAGGACTATCCCTGATATGGCTATGTGCTGTCGGCTGGGCTTTAAACAATAAGAATGAGAATGCAGTACTCTGTGTTTTCTTCATTCGGCAGGTGGTATGTATTAACGTGTTTGTTAACAGTTTGGCATACTGAGGGTGATCATCAGTTGATTTGGCGCCAGAGTCAGTGCCATGTTAGTGTTGGGATAACTACAAAGGAAGAGAGGAGTCAGACAGAGGAGATGCCAATGTGTTTTGGTGAGCTGTGCATTAGGCGAAACCATCAACAGGGGCTTGGTGGTAGTAATGTACATATTAATAATTCATGCTGTGCAGTAGGCGAAACCATCAACAGGGGCTTTGTGGTAGT
>JAPXFY010000019.1:1093600-1096100 GCA_030674185.1 Monoplex corrugatus
GAAGGGAGGGGGTGGGGGGGTCATGGAATGCTGGCGAGGGTGGTTTGGCTGACTGCCAAAGGTCTGGAGGTCAAAGGACTGAGAACGGCAGGAATGTGTGTGTATATACTGTGGTCGTTTATTAGTCACGCCCAGAAAGTCAGGCCGTGTTGCTTGCTTGCCTCGCTTGTTTGCTTGCTTGGTCTGTTGATGGGTTTGTTTTGTTACAAGTGTGTTTGCTTTTATGTGTGCACCAACAGACACTTGTTGGGTTGTGTGTTTGTTTGGCAAAAAGATGGAGTCATTGAATAAACTGCTTCTTCTTTTTCTTTTTCTTCGTTCTTCTTCTGCGTTCATGGGCTGCAACTCTTGCATGCACTCGTTTGTAAATGAAATGTACGAATCGGGAGAAGAGTGGCAGAATGGTTTAGATGTTGGCCTGCCAATGAAGAGTGGCAGAATGGTTTAGATGTTCGCCTGCTAATGAAGAGTGGCAGAATGGTTTAGATGTTCGCCTGCCAAGGTTCGTTAGGGCCTTGAATTTTCCCCTCAGTTTGACCGGAAAATCGAATAGAACGTGTAGTCCTTCGGAAGGGAATGAAAAACCGAGTCGGACCAGTGTGTTTTGTGGCCTGTGCGCGACGGCTGAAAATCGTAAAGAGCAGGGCATTCGCTCAGCTGCCCTGGTATGAAACATTGGAGAAACGGGTTGATTTCCCAGGTCCCACCCCTTGAAAGCCAATTAGCCTTTTTCCCTTTCTGAAGTCTTGGTCAAAGGTCACATTGGGTATAGCTGCACTGCTGCCGCCTGTTCTCAAAGGGGAGAGCATCCCGAGTTTTTAACGTGGTAAGTCCATTGGGAAAATGATAAACAACATTCGGTACGCAGATGACACCGTGCTAATTGCAGAAAATGAAAGGGACCTACAAAACTTGTGAATATACTAGAAACAGAAAGCAAAGGTAAGGGGTTGGAACTAAACAGCAGGAAGACTGAAGTCATGATGATCAGTAAAAAACATGAAATCCCTTCATGCAAAATAACAGCAAATGGCACAACCTTGACACAGGTTAATAAGTTCAAATACCTGGAAACGGTCATTTCATCAGACGGCAGATGCACATCGGAAATAGCTGGCAGAATCGGCCAAGCCAAAACAGCATTCAAGAAGATGACAAGCATTCTAACCAACAAATGCCTATCAATTAACATCAGAAAGAGAGTCCTTGAATGTTATCTAGAACCAATACTGTTGTACGGATGCGAGGCGTGGACAGTCAGCAAGCAAAGCCAGAGCAAGATTGAGGCAGCTGAGATGTGGTTTCTAAGAAGAATGTTGAGAGTTCCATGGACAGCAAAGAAAACAAACGAGACAGTCTTGATGGAGGCAGACACAAGTAGATCATATAAGGAATATTAGGAAAAGACAGGCAACATTTATAGGCCATTTTATGAGGAAGGGGGATTTGGAGCACCTGGTCACAACGGGAAAGCTGGAGGGAAAGAGAGCACCGGGTAGACCCAGGGAGAGAATGCTTGACGGACTTGCAGAGTGGCTGGGGATGAAGAGGGTGGCGGAGATGCTAGGGGCAACGAGAGATAGAGATGGTTGGAAGTCCATGGTCGCCAACGCCATGCGTCAGGGCACCTGATGATGATGATGATGATTGTAATAATAACAATAATCATGAGGAGGAGGAGGAAAGCGAGATTGGTTATGAGGATTGTAATAATAATAGAAATGATAATAGAAATGATAATAATAATAGTAATGATGATGATGATGATGATGATGGTGATATGATGATGATTGATGATAGTCTAACAACAACAATAATAATAATATTATTATTATTATAATGATAATGATAGTAATAATGATGATGATGATAATAAGAATGATAATAATAATAATAACAATAATAATCGAGTCTCCTTTGGTGGGTGACCGAACGGCAGCTGGATATCTTTGGCTCCCCTGGGCTTACTGGTTCTGGGATTTGGACACTTGGGTTTGTTGGTGTGCTGTGAATATGGAGACAAACTGAGTGGTGTGGGATTGATTCCACTGTTGGAGAAAGCAGGCAAGACTTTATAGAACACATACAGGTGAATGGACCAGCAAGGCAGAAAATGATAGGAAGAGATGACAGAAAAGAGGAAATTTCTAGCACAGAATTTTCAGAAAGGGGGAATACAATTAGTGCTGAAAGATAACCCCAGCATCTAAATAGGAAAATGCTGCTTCAGATGGGTAAATGAAGGTACATAGTCATCATCAAGTGCTCTGCCACATGGCCCTCCATCTGTTTCTATCTCTTTTTGCCGCAAGCACCTCCTCCACCCTCTTTGTCGTCAGCCACTCAGCAAGTCCGTCCAATATCTTCTCCCTGGGTCTACTTGGTGCTCTCTTTCCCTCCAGCTTTCCTGTTCTGACCAGGTGCTCCAATTCCCCTATCCTCATAAAATGGCCTATAAATGTTGCCTGTCTTTTCCTGATCTTCCTTATGAAAGATGTTC
>JAPXFY010000019.1:1113600-1118600 GCA_030674185.1 Monoplex corrugatus
TATATTAAAGGCTGTGTCAAAATGCTCAGTGTGCTATATCAAAGGCTGTGTCAAAATGCTCAGTGTGCTATATTAAAGGCTGTGTCAAAATGCTCAGTGTGCTATATCAAAGGCTGTGTCAAAATGCTCAGTGTGCTATATTAAAGGCTGTGTCAAAATGCTCAGTGTGCTATATTAAAGGCTGTGTCAAAATGCTCAGTGTGCTATATCAAAGGCTGTGTCAAAATGCTCAGTGTGCTATATTAAAGGCTGTGTCAAAATGCTCAGTGTGCTATATCAAAGGCTGTGTCAAAATGCTCAGTGTGCTATATCAAAGGCTGTGTCAAAATGCTCAGTGTGCTATATCAAAGGCTGTGTCAAAATGCTCAGTGTGCTATATTAAAGGCTGTGTCAAAATGCTCAGTGTGCTATATTAAAGGCTGTGTCAAAATGCTCAGTGTGCTATATTAAAGGCTGTGTCAAAATGCTCAGTGTGCTATATCAAAGGCTGCGTCAAAATGCTCATGTGCTATATAAAGGCTGGTCAAAATGCTCATGTGCTATATCAAAGGCTGTGTCAAAATGCTCAGTGTGCTATACAAAGGCTGTGTCAAATGCTCAGTGTGCTATATCAAAGGCTGTGTCAAAATGCTCAGTGTGCTATATAAAGGCTGTGTCAAAATGCTCAGTGTGCTATATAAAGGCTGTGTCAAAATGCTCAGTGTGCTATATCAAAGGCTGTCAAAATGCTCAGTGTGCTATATCAAAGGCTGTGTCAAAATGCTCAGTGGCTATATAAAGGCTGGTCAAAATGCTCATGTGCTATATCAAAGGCTGTGCAAAATGCTCATGTGCTATATAAGCTGTGTCAAAATGCCAGTGTGCTATATCAAAGCTGTGTCAAAATGCTCAGTGTGCTATATAAAGGCTGTGTCAAAATGCTCAGTGTGCTATATCAAAGGCTGGTCAAAATGCTCAGTGTGCTATATTAAAGGCTGTGTCAAAATGCTCATGTGTATTAAAGGCTGTGTCAAAATGCTCATGTGCTATATTAAAGGCTGTGTCAAAATGCTCAGTGTGCTATATTAAAGGCTGTGTCAAAATGCTCATGTGCTATATAAGGGCTGTGTCAAAATGCTCAGTGTGCTATATCAAAGGCTGTGTCAAAATGCTCAGTGTGCTATATCAAAGGCTGTGTCAAAATGCTCAGTGTGCTATATCAAAGGCTGTGTCAAAATGCTCAGTGTGCTATATTAAAGGCTGTGTCAAAATGCTCAGTGTGCTATATTAAAGGCTGTGTCAAAATGCTCAGTGTGCTATATAAAGGCTGTGTCAAAATGCTCAGTGTGCTATATCAAAGGCTGGTCAAAATGCTCAGTGTGCTATATCAAAGGCTGTGTCAAAATGCTCAGTGTGCTATATCAAAGGCTGGTCAAAATGCTCAGTGTGCTATATCAAAGGCTGTGTCAAAATGCTCAGTGTGCTAATCAAAGGCTGTGTCAAAATGCTCAGTGTGCTAATTAAAGGCTGTGTCAAAATGCTCATGTGCTATATCAAAGGCTGTGTCAAAATGCCAGTGTGCTATATCAAAGGCTGTGTCAAAATCTCGTGTGCTAATTAAAGGCTGTGTCAAAATGCTCAGTTGCTATATTAAAGGCTGTGTCAAAATGCTCAGTGTGCTATATCAAAGGCTGTGTCAAAATGCTCAGTGTGCTATATTAAAGGCTGTGTCAAAATGCTCAGTGTGCTATATCAAAGGCTGTGTCAAAATGCTCAGTGTGCTATATAAAGGCTGTGTCAAAATGCTCAGTGTGCATATCAAGGCTGTGTCAAAATGCTCAGTGTGCTATATCAAAGGCTGTGTCAAAATGCTCAGTGTGCTATATAAAGGCTGTGTCAAAATGCTCAGTGTGCTATATAAAGGCTGTGTCAAAATGCTCAGTGTGCTATATAAAGGCTGTGTCAAAATGCTCAGTGTGCTATATCAAAGGCTGTGTCAAAATGCTCAGTGTGCTATATCAAAGGCTGGTCAAAATGCTCAGTGTGCTATATTAAAGGCTGTGTCAAAATGCTCAGTGTGCTATATCAAAGGCTGTGTCAAAATGCTCAGTGTGCTATATTAAAGGCTGTGTCAAAATGCTCAGTGTGCTATATCAAAGGCTGTGTCAAAATGCTCAGTGTGCTATATTAAAGGCTGTGTCAAAATGCTCAGTGTGCTATATCAAAGGCTGTGTCAAAATGCTCAGTGTGCTATATCAAAGGCTGTGTCAAAATGCTCAGTGTGCTATATAAAGGCTGTGTCAAAATGCTCAGTGTGCTATATTAAAGGCTGTGTCAAATGCTCAGTGTGCTATATCAAAGGCTGTGTCAAAATGCTCAGTGTGCTATATAAAGGCTGTGTCAAAATGCTCAGTGTGCTATATCAAAGGCTGTGTCAAAATGCTCAGTGTGCTATATCAAAGGCTGTGTCAAAATGCTCAGTGTGCTATATCAAAGGCTGTGTCAAAATGCTCAGTGTGCTATATCAAAGGCTGTGTCAAAATGCTCAGTGTGCTATATCAAAGGCTGTGTCAAAATGCTCAGTGTGCTATATCAAAGGCTGTGTCAAAATGCTCAGTGTGCTATATCAAAGGCTGTGTCAAAATGCTCAGTGTGCTATATCAAAGGCTGTGTCAAAATGCTCAGTGTGCTATATCAAAGGCTGTGTCAAAATGCTCAGTGTGCTATATTAAAGGCTGTGTCAAAATGCTCAGTGTGCTATATCAAAGGCTGTGTCAAAATGCTCAGTGTGCTATATCAAAGGCTGTGTCAAAATGCTCAGTGTGCTATATCAAAGGCTGTGTCAAAATGCTCAGTGTGCTATATCAAAGGCTGTGTCAAAATGCTCAGTGTGCTATATCAAAGGCTGTGTCAAAATGCTCAGTGTGCTATATCAAAGGCTGTGTCAAAATGCTCAGTGTGCTATATCAAAGGCTGTGTCAAAATGCTCAGTGTGCTATATCAAAGGCTGTGTCAAAATGCTCAGTGTGCTATATCAAAGGCTGTGTCAAAATGCTCAGTGTGCTATATCAAAGGCTGTGTCAAAATGCTCAGTGTGCTATATCAAAGGCTGTGTCAAAATGCTCAGTGTGCTATATCAAAGGCTGTGTCAAAATGCTCAGTGTGCTATATCAAAGGCTGTGTCAAAATGCTCAGTGTGCTATATCAAAGGCTGTGTCAAAATGCTCAGTGTGCTATATCAAAGGCTGTGTCAAAATGCTCAGTGTGCTATATCAAAGGCTGTGTCAAAATGCTCAGTGTGCTATATCAAAGGCTGTGTCAAAATGCTCAGTGTGCTATATCAAAGGCTGTGTCAAAATGCTCAGTGTGCTATATCAAAGGCTGTGTCAAAATGCTCAGTGTGCTATATCAAAGGCTGTGTCAAAATGCTCAGTGTGCTATATCAAAGGCTGTGTCAAAATGCTCAGTGTGCTATATCAAAGGCTGTGTCAAAATGCTCAGTGTGCTATATCAAAGGCTGTGTCAAAATGCTCAGTGTGCTATATCAAAGGCTGTGTCAAAATGCTCAGTGTGCTATATCAAAGGCTGTGTCAAAATGCTCAGTGTGCATATTCAAAGGCTGTGTCAAAATGCTCAGTGTGCTATATCAAAGGCTGTGTCAAAATGCTCAGTGTGCTATATCAAAGGCTGTGTCAAAATGCTCAGTGTGCTATATCAAAGGCTGTGTCAAAATGCTCAGTGTGCTATATCAAAGGCTGTGTCAAAATGCTCAGTGTGCTATATCAAAGGCTGTGTCAAAATGCTCAGTGTGCTATATTAAAGGCTGTGTCAAAATGCTCAGTGTGCTATATCAAAGGCTGTGTCAAAATGCTCAGTGTGCTATATTAAAGGCTGTGTCAAAATGCTCAGTGTGCTATATCAAAGGCTGTGTCAAAATGCTCAGTGTGCTATATCAAAGGCTGTGTCAAAATGCTCAGTGTGCTATATCAAAGGCTGTGTCAAAATGCTCAGTGTGCTATATCAAAGGCTGTGTCAAAATGCTCAGTGTGCTATATCAAAGGCTGTGTCAAAATGCTCAGTGTGCTATATCAAAGGCTGTGTCAAAATGCTCAGTGTGCTATATCAAAGGCTGTGTCAAAATGCTCAGTGTGCTATATCAAAGGCTGTGTCAAAATGCTCAGTGTGCTATATCAAAGGCTGTGTCAAAATGCTCAGTGTGCTATATCAAAGGCTGTGTCAAAATGCTCAGTGTGCTATATCAAAGGCTGTGTCAAAATGCTCAGTGTGCTATATCAAAGGCTGTGTCAAAATGCTCAGTGTGCTATATCAAAGGCTGTGTCAAAATGCTCAGTGTGCTATATCAAAGGCTGTGTCAAAATGCTCAGTGTGCTATATTAAAGGCTGTGTCAAAATGCTCAGTGTGCTATATCAAAGGCTGTGTCAAAATGCTCAGTGTGCTATATCAAAGGCTGTGTCAAAATGCTCAGTGTGCTATATCAAAGGCTGTGTCAAAATGCTCAGTGTGCTATATCAAAGGCTGTGTCAAAATGCTCAGTGTGCTATATCAAAGGCTGTGTCAAAATGCTCAGTGTGCTATATCAAAGGCTGTGTCAAAATGCTCAGTGTGCTATATCAAAGGCTGTGTCAAAATGCTCAGTGTGCTATATCAAAGGCTGTGTCAAAATGCTCAGTGTGCTATATTAAAGGCTGTGTCAAAATGCTCAGTGTGCTATATCAAAGGCTGTGTCAAAATGCTCAGTGTGCTATATCAAAGGCTGTGTCAAAATGCTCAGTGTGCTATATCAAAGGCTGTGTCAAAATGCTCAGTGTGCTATATCAAAGGCTGTGTCAAAATGCTCAGTGTGCTATATTAAAGGCTGTGTCAAAATGCTCAGTGTGCTATATCAAAGGCTGTGTCAAAATGCTCAGTGTGCTATATCAAAGGCTGCCCAGTTGACCTCCTGTCAAAACATGTTGTGGATTGATTGGTTCTTTTGACAGAGCCGTGGACTCAAGATCTG
>JAPXFY010000019.1:1123600-1130214 GCA_030674185.1 Monoplex corrugatus
GGGGGATGGATGGATTATTTGGGAAAAGGGACGGAAAAGATTAAATGTGTTAATAATGAACTTTTGTTTGGTGCGTCTGTGCGGTCCATTTGTGCCTGTGGAACTGACTGGATTTGTCTGTTTGCTCTGTACTTTATTTTAATTTCATGTAATTTACTTATTTACCGAGGACTGATACAGTGTTTGGTGACGTGTGTCTGATGATTTTTTTTTGGGGGGGTGGGATGGAGGACATGGGCTTGGGGGGGGGGGGTCTGCACGTATGGTGGTGGTGGTGGTTGTGTGTGCGTGTGTGTGTGTGTGTGTGTGTGTGTGTGTGTGTGTGTGTGTGTGTGTGTCTGTGTGTGTGTCTGTTTTTGTGTCTGTTTCTGTGTGTGTGTCTGTGTGTGTGTGTGTGTCTGTGTGTATATATGATGTGTGTGTTATGTCTGTGTTTGTGTGTCTGTGTGCGTATTTGTGTTCGTGTTTGTGTATGTGTATGTGCGTGCGTGTGTGTGTGTGGGGGTGGGTGGGTGGGTGTTGGTGTGTGTTTGGATGTGTGTTTATGTGTGTGTGTGTGTGTGTGTGTGTGTGTGTGTGTGTGTGTGTGTGTGTGTGTGTGTATGTGTATGTGTGTGGCGTTTGCGTGTGTCATGTGTGTGGGTGTTGGTGTGCGTTTGCGTGTGTGTCTGTGTGTTTGTGTTTTTGTGTGTCTGTGTGTGGTGTTAGTGTGTTTATGTGTAAGTGTGTATTTGTGTGTTTGTGTGTTGTGTGTATATGTGTGTATTTGTGTGTGTGTTGTGTGGGTGTGTGTGTTGTGTGAGTGTGTGGTGTGTGTGTGTGTGTGTATACGTCTATGTGCATCTGTGTGTGTGTCTATTTTGTGTGTGTTTGTGTGTGTGTGTGTGTGTTTGTGTATGTATGTATGTGTGTGTGTTTGTGTGTTAGTGTGTATATGTCTGTGTATTGCGTGTGTGTGTGTGTGTGTGTGTGTGTGTGTGTGTGTGTGTGTGTGTGTGTGTGTGTGTTTAGTGTGTATATATCTGTGTATTGCGTGTTTGTACATGTGTGTGTGTGTGTTGTTCTGGTAGCCTGGCAGTAGTGGAGATGTTTTACCGGTTGGGAAACTCGTTTCGACAGTTCATGTTTTTGATAAGCTGTGGAGTGGATGATGGCTGATGCTATGTGCTGATGTGTTTGGGTGATCGATCAGTCTGTGTCTCTGTGTCTTACCCAAAATATTGGTTATCTGTTAGCATATGGGAAGGATGGTATATATAGACCTTGTTTCTAGCAAATGACAATTGTGGGGTTGGGTTTAGGCATTGTATATTGTTTTTGTGGGTCTCAGTGGACATTACACATAGCGTAAATTCGTTTCAATAAGAGGGTCGGCCAGGCCAGCACAGCATTCAAGAGGATGACGGGCATTCTTGCCAACGGGTGCCTATCAGTTGACATCAGGAAGAGAGTTCTTGAATGTTATATAGAACCAATACTGTTGTACGGATGCGAGGCGTGGACAGTCAACAAAGCCAGAACAAGATTGAGGCAGCCCAGATGTGGTTTCTAAGAAGAATTTGAGGGTTTCATGGACAGCAAAGAAAACAAACGAGACAGTCTTGATGGAGGCAGACACAAGTAGATCACTCATAAGGAAGATTAGGAAAAGACAGGCAACATTTATAGGCCATTTTATGAGGAAGGGGGATTTGGAGCACCTGGTCACAACGGGAAAGCTGGAGGGAAAGACAGCACCAGGTAGACCCAGGGAGAAAATGCTGGACGGACTTGCAGAGTGGCTGGGGATGAGGAGGGTGGGGGAGATGCTAGGGGCAACGAGAGATAGAGGCAGATGGAAGTCCATGATTGCCAACGCCATGCGGCAGGGCACCTGATGATGATGAAGAGACTGATACGATGGTTTATAAAATCCATTAGTCGGGTAGAACTTCCATATCTCCCAACGTAATTGGTGTTGTGCCGTCGAATTGTTCATGCCATGATAGTTTTGGGTCATTTTCCATCACATGGCATCTGTTTATTGGCGTTAGTCTGTGTGGAATTAACACGTGTGGATAACGCTGTCTTGTGAAAGTGAAACTGAACTGAAAGTGCCCCCTCCTCTCCTCTGGTTTCCCCATCTCCTCTCTCTTTCTCTCTTTCTCTCTTTCTCTCTCTTCTCTCTCTCTTCTCTCTTCTCTTTCTCTTCTCTCTCTCTTTCTCTTCTTCTCTCTCTTTTTCTTTCTTCTCTCTTTCTCTTCTCTCTCTCTTTCTTTCTCTCTCTTTCTTTCTTTCTCTCTTTCTCTCTCTTTCTTTTCTCTCTCTCTTTCTTTCTCTCTCTTTCTTCTTTCTCTCTTTCTCTTCTCTCTTTCTCTCTTTCTCTCTTTCTCTCTTTCTTCTCTCTCTCTCTTTCTTTTCTCTTTCTTTCTCTCTCTCTCTTTCTTTCTCTCTCTTTCTTTCTCTCTTTCTCTCTCTCTCTCTCTTTCTTTCTCTCTTTCTCTCTTTCTCTCCCTTTCTCTCTCTTTCTCTCTTTCTCTCTCTCTCTCTTTCTCTCTCTCTCTCTTTCTCTCTTTCTGTCTCTTTCTCTCTCTTTCTCTTTCTTTCTCTCTTTCTCTCTCTCTCTCTTTCTCTCTTTCTTTCTCTTTCTCTCTTTCTCTCTCTTCTTTCTTCTCTCTCTTTCTCTCTCTTTCTCTCTTTCTCTCTCTCTTTCTCTCTCCTCTTTCTCTCTCTTTCTTTCTCTCTCTTTCTCTCTTTCTCTCTCTCTCTTTCTCTCCTTCTCTCCCTCTTTCTCTCTCTTTCTTTCTTTCTATCTTTCTTTCTTTCTTTCTCTATCTCTCTTTCTCTTTCTGTCTCTCACTCTCTCTCTCTCTCTTTCTTTCTTTCTTTCTGTCTCTCTCTCTCTCTCTCTTCCTTTCTTTCTTTCTCTCTCTCTCTCTCTCTCTCTCTTTCTTTCTTTCTTTCTCTTTGTCTCTTTCTTTCTCTCTCTCTCTCTCTCTTTCTTTCTTTCTCTCTCTCTTTTTTTCTTTCCTTCTCTCTCTCTCTGTCTCTCTCTCTCTTTCTTTCTTTCTTCTCTCTCTCTCTTTCTTTCTCTTTCTCTTTCTTTCTTTCTGTCTCTCTCTCTCCCTCCCTCCTTCCCTCTCTCTCTGTCTCTCTTTCTTTTTTCTTCCTCTCTCGCTCACTTTTTCTCATTTTCATTCTGTGTGTCTTGTCTTTCTTGCAGTCTGTATGCTTTCTCCCTCTCTCTCTCTCTCTCTCTCTTTCTTTCTCTCTCTCTCTTTCTTTCTCTCTTTTCCTTCTCTCTCTCTCTTTCTCTCTCTCTTTTCTCTCTCTCTCTTTCCCTCTCTCTTTCTCTCTCTCTCTTTCCCTCTCTCTCTCTCTCTCTTTCTCTCTCTCTTTCCCTCTCTTTCCTTCTCTCTCTCTCTCTCTCTCTCTCTCTCTCAGATTCCCTCCCTCTCAAGTCTTTCTCTCGCTCTCTCTCTGTCTCTGTCTCTTTCTTCCTACCCCTTCCCTCCCCATCCCCCCTCTCTCTCTCACTCTGGCAAGTGAATTCCAGACACAGCAGCAGCTGCTGGAGTTGGTACGTCACGCTCAGCTGGTTCTGGCCGACAGCCAGGAAACTCGTGTACTAGTAGGTACTAAGCCTGGCAGACTGGTAGAGACTTTGTGATGTCTTCATAATTATTGTAGGGGGGTGGGGGTGGGGGGTGGGGGGAACCGGTCTCTGGCCACTGGCGGTGTAGCCCTGTACATTTGTTATCCCCTTACCCCATCCCCGGCTACATTTTTTCATTTTATTTCAACCCCAGTGCTTTTTTCACTCTGTGGGTTTTTTTTTTTCCGTGTATTTGCCTGTTGAGAGTTCCATGGACAGCGAAGAAAACAAACGAGACAGTCTTGATGGAGGCAGACACAAGAAGATCATTCATAAGAAAGATTAGGAAAAGACAGGCAACAGTTATAGGCCATTTTATGAGGAAAGGGGAATTAGAGCACTAGGTAGACCCAGGAGAAAATACTGGACGGACTTGCAGGGTGGATGAGGACAGATAGGGTGGAAGATGGAAGATGTACTTGTATTAACTTGACAAGGGATAAATACATGTGGAGGGCCATGATCGCCAACGCCATGCGACAGGGCACTTGATGATGATGATGATGATGATGATGATGATGATGATGATGATGATGATGATGATGATGATGATGTGCGGTGTAAGACTTATAGAGCCACTATGAAAATAATTGTTGTTGTTCAGCTTTTTCAACCCCTCCCTTTTCTTTTTTGTTTACTTAACCCTTTGCCTCCTACACCCTGTCCACCAGCATCCCGCATTGCCAATCCAGCTAGCAAAGCAAAAACTTAACCCTTTGACTCCCTCATCCTATCCACCAGCTTCCTGTAAGCGTGAGAGACATGGACTGTCAGTGAATTTGGACAGGCACATCCAGGACAGGGAAACGATACATTACTGCAAGATGTCAACCCTTTGACTCCTGCATCCGATCTCCCAACTGCAAAAACTTAACCCTTTGATTTCCTCACCCTATCCATCAGTGAGGAAGCTGGTGGACAGGGTGAGGGAGTCAAAGGGTTAAGTTTTTGCTTTGCTATCATGGTTGACAATGCAGGAAGCTGGTGGACAGGGTGAGGGAATCAAAGGGTTAAGTTTTTGCTTTGCTATCATGGTTGACAATTCAGGATGCTGGTGGACAGGTGCAGGAGTCAAAGGGTTAACCATGACGTACTCTGATCATATCACCAATATACAAAGTGCACCAAACCATCAAGCATGCAGTAGCAGCAGCAGCATCATGTACCCTGCCGCATGACGTTGACGATCATGGCCCTCCATATGCATCTATCTCTTGTCCCTGCAAGCACATCTTCCACCCTCATCTGTCCTCAGTCACCCTGCAAGTCCGTCCAATTATTTCTCCCTGGGTCGGCCCCTGGGTCTCATCAAGCAGCACACGGGACCATTATGAAGATCTGCTGACTTCAGTTAGGGCACAAAAGAAAACCATGTTGGTATGGCCATGCAACAAGAACCATGGCCTTGCCAAGTCAGTCCCCCAGGCAACTGTTGAGGCCGGGAGAAGCAACAGAGAAAGGGCTTTGAACTTTGCGTTGGTGGTGTGTTATTTCGCCCACACTGAGTGGCGTGGGTCCAACGCTATTGAAGCGATGCGGAAGATGGGACAGCGCCCCCACCCCCTACCCCAACCCCCTACCCCAACCCCCTACCCCAACCCCAGCCTTCCCCCCCCCATCCTTAAAAAAAAAGAGTTCGTTGTACTCATCTGTGGTTCTCTGGGGATTGCTGGCACTCTGATGGATTTCTAGGGGAATTAGTGATGGACTGGTTTGGTTCTGTGTGATTCTAGTCTCTGTTTTTTCTGTTTCCTCTCACAGTGTGAAAGGTTATTCTCTCGTATCGTGACCCTCCTGTTGTTTGGCATTTGAAACTGAGCTCTGTGTGTGTTTTGTGTGTGTGTGTGTGTGTGTGTGTGTGTGTGTGTGTGTGTGTGTGTGTGTGTGTATGTGTCTGTATGTGTGTGTGTGTCTATGTGTGTGTGTATGTGTGTGTAGTATGTGTATGTGTGTGTGCCTATGTGTGTGTATGTGTATGTTGTATGTGTGTGTATGTGTGTGTGTATGTGTGTGTGTCTATGTGTGTATGTGTGTGTATGTGTGTGTCTGTGTGTATGTGTGTGTGTGTCTGTGTGTGTGTGTGATGGGGGGATGTGAGGGTATGGTTGATAACGTCAGTTGTCCATAATTACGATGTCATTATCCGGCTGTAGCAGATGTTTTCTGGCTCAGCATCTGCTGCCGTGTCACTAAATGTTTGGTAATTGTCCATGTGAATTTGATGATAACATGTGTAACTAATATGGTAATTGTCCATGTGAATTTGATGATAACAGTGTAACTAATATGGTAATTTCCATGTGAATTTGGTGATAACATGTGTAACTAATATGGTAATTGTCCATGTGGATTTGATGATGGTAACACGTGTAACTAATATGGTAATTGTCCATGTGGATTTGATGATAACATGTGTAACTAATATGGTAATTGTCCATGTGGATTTGATGATAACATGTGTAACTAATATGGTAATTGTCCATGTGGATTTGATGATGGTAACACGTGTAACTAATAAGGTAATTGTCCATGTGGATTTGATGATAACATGTGTAACTAATATGGTAATTGTCCATGTGATTTGATGATAACATGTGTAACTAATATGGTAATTGTCCATGTGGATTTGATGATAACATGTGTAACTAATATGGTAATTGTCCATGTGATTTGATGATAACATGTGTAGCTAATATGGTAATTGTCCATGTGGATTTGATGATAACATGTGTAACTAATATGGTAATTGTCCATGTGAATTTGGTGATAACATGTGTAAACTAATATGGTAATTGTCCATGTGGATTTGGTGATAACATGTGTAACTAATATGGTAATTGTCCATGTGGATTTGGTGATAACATGTGTAACTAATATGGTAATTGTCCATGTGGATTTGATGATAACATGTGTAACTAATATGGTAATTGTCCATGTGATTTGGTGATAACATGTGTAACTAATATGGTAATTGTCCATG
>JAPXFY010000019.1:1135314-1140314 GCA_030674185.1 Monoplex corrugatus
GAACTTTTGTTTGGTGCGTCTGTGCGGTCCATTTGTGCCTGTGGAACTGACTGGATTTGTCTGTTTGCTCTGTACTTTATTTTAATTTCATGTAATTTACTTATTTACCGAGGACTGATACAGTGTTTGGTGACGTGTGTCTGATGATTATTTTTGGGGGGCGTGGGATGGAGGACATGGGCTTGGGGGGGGGGGGGGTCTGCACGTATGGTGGTGGTGGTGGTTGTGTGTGCGTGTGTGTGTGTGTGTGTGTGTGTGTGTGTGTGTGTGTGTGTGTATGTCTGTGTGTGTGTCTGTTTTTGTGTCTGTTTCTGTGTGTGTGTCTGTGTGTGTGTGTGTGTGTCTGTGTGTATATATGATGTGTGTGTATGTCTGTGTTTGTGTGTCTGTGTGCGTATTTGTATTCGTGTTTGTGTATGTGTATGTGCGTGCGTGTGTGTGTGTGTGGGGGTGGGTGGGTGGGTGTTGGTGTGTGTTTGGATGTGTGTTTATGTGTGTGTGTGTGTGTGTGTGTGTGTGTGTTGTGTGTGTGTGTGTGTTGTGTGTATGTGTGTGCGTTTGCGTGTGTCATGTGTGTGGGTGTTGGTGTGCGTTTGCGTGTGTGTCTGTGTGTTTGTGTTTTTGTGTGTCTGTGTGTGGTGTTAGTGTGTTTATGTGTAAGTGTGTATTTGTGTGTTTGTGTGTTGTGTGTATATGTGTGTATTTGTGTGTGTGTGTGTGGGTGTGTGTGTTGTGTGAGTGTGTGGTGTGTGTGTGTGTGTATACGTCTATGTGCATCTGTGTGTGTGTCTATTTTGTGTGTGTTTGTGTGTGTGTGTGTGTGTGTTTGTGTATGTATGTATGTGTGTGTGTTTGTGTGTTAGTGTGTATATGTCTGTGTATTGCGTGTGTGTGTGTGTGTGTGTGTGTGTGTGTGTGTGTGTGTGTGTGTGTGTGTGTGTGTGTTAGTGTGTATATGTCTGTGTATTGCGTGTGTGTACATGTGTGTGTGTGTGTTGTTCTGGTAGCCTGGCAGTAGTGGAGATGTTTTACCGGTTGGGAAACTCGTTTCGACAGTTCATGTTTTTGATAAGCTGTGGAGTGGATGATGGCTGATGCTATGTGCTGATGTGTTTGGGTGATCGATCAGTCTGTGTCTCTGTGTCTTACCCAAAATATTGGTTATCTGTTAGCATATGGGAAGGATGGTATATATAGACCTTGTTTCTAGCAAATGACAATTGTGGGGTTGGGTTTAGGCATTGTATATTGTTTTTGTGGGTCTCAGTGGACATTACACATAGCGTAAATTCGTTTCAATAAGAGGGTCGGCCAGGCCAGCACAGCATTCAAGAGGATGACGGGCATTCTTGCCAACGGGTGCCTATCGGTTGACATCAGGAAGAGAGTTCTTGAATGTTATATAGAACCAATACTGTTGTACGGATGCGAGGCGTGGACAGTCAACAAAGCCAGAACAAGATTGAGGCAGCCGAGATGTGGTTTCTAAGAAGAATGTTGAGAGTTTCATGGACAGCAAAGAAAACAAACGAGACAGTCTTGATGGAGGCAGACACAAGTAGATCACTCATAAGGAAGATTAGGAAAAGACAGGCAACATTTATAGGCCATTTTATGAGGAAGGGGGATTTGGAGCACCTGGTCACAACGGGAAAGCTGGAGGGAAAGAGAGCACCAGGTAGACCCAGGGAGAAAATGCTGGACGGACTTGCAGAGTGGCTGGGGATGAGGAGGGTGGGGGAGATGCTAGGGGCAACGAGAGATAGAGGCAGATGGAAGTCCATGATTGCCAACGCCATGCGGCAGGGCACCTGATGATGATGAAGAGACTGATACGATGGTTTATAAAATCCATTAGTCGGGTAGAACTTCCATATCTCCCAACGTAATTGGTGTTGTGCCGTCGAAATTGTTCATGCCATGATAGTTTTGGGTCATTTTCCATCACATGGCATCTGTTTATTGGCGTTAGTCTGTGTGGAATTAACACGTGTGGATAACGCTGTCTTGTGAAAGTGAAACTGAACTGAAAGTGCCCCCTCCTCTCCTCTGGTTTCCCCATCTCTCTCTCTCTTTCTCTCTTCTCTCTTTCTCTCTTCTCTCTTTCTCTCTTTCTCTTTCTTTCTTTCTTCTCTCTTTCTTTCTTTCTCTCTCTCTTTTCTCTTCTCTCTCTCTTTCTTTCTCTTTCTTTCTTTCTCTCTCTCTTTCTCTCTCTCTTCTTTCTTTCTCTCTCTTTCTTTCTTTCTCTCTTCTCTCTCTCTCTCTCTCTTTCTTCTTTTCTCTCTTTCTCTCTCTTTCTCTTTCTCTCTTTCTTCTCTCTCTCTTCCTCTTTCTTTCTCTTCTCTCTCTTTCTCTTTCTTCTCTCTCTCTTCTCTTTCTCTTTCTTCTCTCCTCTTTCTTTTCTTTCTTTTCTTCTCTCTTCTCTACGTTGATACCTGTCTTGTAAAGTGAATACTGAACTGAATAGTGCCCCCTCCTCTCCTCTGTTTCCCCTCTCTCTCTCTCTTTCTCTCTTTTCTCTCTTCTCTCTCTTCTCTTCTCTTTCTTTCTCTTTCTTTCTCTCTCTCTTCTTTCTTTCTCTCTCTTTCTTTCTCTCTTTCTCTCTCTCTTTCTTCTCTTTCTTTCTTTCTCTCTCTTCTTTCTCTTCTCTCTCTCTTTCTCTTCTCTCTTCTTTCTTTCTCCTTCTCTCTTCTCTTTCTCTCTCTCTCTCTTTCTCTCTCTTTCTCTCCTCTTTCTTCTCTTTCTCTCTTCTTCTTTCTCTTCTCTTCTCTTCTCTTCTCTTTTCTTCTTCTTCTCTCTCTTTCTCTCTCTTTCTTCTCTCTCTCTTTCTTTCTCTCTCTTCTTCTTTCTCTCTTTCTCTCTCTCTCTCTCTTTCTTCTCTCTCTTTCTCTCTTTCTCTCCTTGTCTCTCTCTTTCTCTCTTTCTCTCTCTCTCTTCTTCTCTCTCTTCTCTTCTCTCTTTTTCTCTTTCTCTCTCTTTCTCTCTTTCTCTTCTCTCTTCTCCTTCTCTCTTTCTCTCTTCTCTCCTCTCTCTCTTTCTCTCTTCTCTCTCTTTCTTCTCTCTTTCTCTCCTCTCTTCCTCTCTCTCTTCTTCTCTTTCTTTCTTTCTTCCTCTTTCTTCCTCACTCTTTCTCTCATTTTCTTCTTTTCTCTGTCTTTCTTCTCTTCTCTCCTCTTTCTCTCTCTTTCTCTCTTCTTCTTTCTTTCTTTCTTTCTCTATCTCTCTTTCTTTTCTTCTCTCACTCTCTCTTCTCTCTCTTCTCTTTCTTCTTTCTTCTCTCTCTCTCTCTTCTCTTCTTTCTTTCTCTCTCTCTCTCTCTCTCTCTTTCTTTCTTTCTTTCTCTTTTCCTTCTTTCTCTCTCTCTCTCTCTCTTCTCTTCCTTCTCTCTCTTTTCTCTTCCTTCTCTCTCTCTCTGTCCTCTCTCTCTCTTCTGTCTTTCTCTCTCTCTTCTTCTTCCTTTCTTCTTCTCCTCCTTCCTCCCTCCTTCCTCTCTCTCTTCCTTCTTTCTTCCTCTGCAATTTTTCCATCATTCATTCTGTCTTCTTCTGCAGTTTGCTTCTCCCTCCTTTCTCTCTCTTCTTTCTTCCTCTTGTTCCCTTCTCTCGATCTGTGCTTCTCTCTTCTTCTCTCTCTTTCTCTCTCTCTTTCCTTCTCTCCGTCTCTCTGCTCTCTCTCTACCTCTTCTTTCTCCCGTCTCCCCTCATCCCTCCCTCTCAAGTCTTCTCTCGCTCTCTCTCTTCTCTGTCTCTTCTTCCTACCCCTCTCCCTCCATCCCCCTCTCTTCACTCTGGCAAGTGAATTCCAGACACAGCAGCAGCTGCTGGAGTTGGTACTCACGCTCAGCTGGTTCTGGCGACAGCCAGAAACTCGTGTACTAGTAGGTACTAGCCTGCAGACTGGTAAGACTTTGTGAGTCTTCATATTATTGTAGGGGGGTGGGTGGGGGGGGGGAACCGTCTCTGGCCACTGCGGTGTAGCCTGTACATTGTTAATCCCCTTACCATCCCGCTACATTTTCATTATTTCAACCCCAGTGCTTTTCATCTGTGGGTTTTTTTTCCGTGTATTTGCCTGTTGAAGTTCCATGGACGCGAGAAAACAACGAGACAGTCTTGATGGAGCAGACACAAAAGATCATTCTAAGAAAGATTAGGAAAAGACAGGCAACAGTTATAGGCCATTTTATGAGGAAAGGGGATTAGAGCACCAGGTAGACCCAGGGAGAAAATACTGGACGGACTTGCAGGGTGGATGAGGACAGATAGGGTGGAAGATGGAAGATGTACTTGTATTAACTTGACAAGGGATAAATACATGTGGAGGGCCATGATCGCCAACGCCATGCGACAGGGCACTTGATGAATGATGATGATGATGATGATGATGATGTGCGGTGTAAGACTTATAGAGCCACTATGAAAATAATTGTTGTTGTTCAGTTTTTTCAACCCCTCCCTTTTCTTTTTTGTTTACTTAACCCTTTGCCTCCTACACCCTGTCCACCAGCATCCCGCATTGCCAATCCAGCTAGCAAAGCAAAAACTTAACCCTTTGACTCCCTCATCCTATCCACCAGCTTCCTGTAAGCGTGAGAGACATGGACTGTCAGTGAATTTGGACAGGCACATCCAGGACAGGGAAACGATACATTACTGCAAGATGTCAACCCTTTGACTCCTGCATCCGATCTCCCAACTGCAAAAACTTAACCCTTTGATTTCCTCACCCTATCCATCAGTGAGGAAGCTGGTGGACCAGGGTGAGGGGAATCAAAGGGTTAAGTTTTTGCTTTGCTATCATGGTTGACAATTCAGGATGCTGGTGGACAGGGTGCAGGAGTCAAAGGGTTAACCATGACGTACTCTGATCATATCACCAATATACAAAGTGCACCAAACCATCAAGCATGCAGTAGCAGCAGCAGCATCATGTACCCTGCCGCATGACGTTGACGATCATGGCCCTCCATATGCATCTATCTCTTGTCCCTGCAAGCACAT
>JAPXFY010000019.1:1145314-1162814 GCA_030674185.1 Monoplex corrugatus
GATAGGGTGGGTGGTTGGTGTGATGGTTTGGGCTGATAGGGTGGGTGGTTGGTGTGATAGGGTGGGTGGTTGGTGTGATGGTTTGGGCTGATAGGGTGGGTGGTTGGTGTGATAGTTTGGGCTCACAGGATGGGTGGTTGGTGTGACGGTTTGGGCTGATAAGGTGGGTGGTTGGTGTGATGGTTTGGGCTGATAGGGTGGGTGGTTGGTGTGATGGTTTGGGCTGATAGGGTGGGTGGTTGGTGTGATGGTTTGAGCTGATATGGTGGATGGTTGGTGTGATAGTTTGGGCTGATTGGGTGGGTGGTTTTTGTGATAGTTTGGGCTGATAGGGTGGGTGGTTGGTGTGACGGTTTGGGCTGATAGGGTGGGTGGTTGGTGTGATAGTTTGGGCTGATAGAGTGGATGGTTGGTGTGATAGGGTGGATGGTTGGTGTGATAGTTTGGGCTGATAGGGTGGGTGGTTGGTGTGATAGTTTGGGCTGATAGAGTGGGTGGTTGGTGTGATAGGGTGGATGGTTGGTGTGATAGTTTGGGCTGATAGGGTGGGTGGTTGGTGTGATAGTTTGGGCTGATAGAGTGAATGGTTGGTGTGATAGGGTGGATGGTTGGTGTGATAGTTTGGGCTGATAGGGTGGGTGGTTGTGTGATGGTTTGGGCTGATAGGGTGGGTGGTTGGTGTGATGGTTTGGGCTGATAGGGTGGGTGGTTGGTGTGATGGTTTGGGCTGATAGGGTGGGTGGTTGGTGTGATGGTTTGGGCTGATAGGGTGGGTGGTTGGTGTGATGGTTTGGGCTGATAGGGTGGGTGGTTGGTGTGATAGTTTGGGCTGATAGGTGGGTGGTTGGTGTGATGGTTTGGGCTGATAGGGTGGGTGGTTGGTGTGATGGTTTGGGCTGATAGGGTGGGTGGTTGGTGTGATAGGGTGGGTGGTTGGTGTGATGGTTTGGGCTGATAGGGTGGGTGGTTGGTGTGATAGTTTGGGCTGAGGGAGTAGGTGAATGGTGTGATTTTATTTTTGGAGGGGGGGTGGGTGATGGGTTGATCAGGTGTTCTGGATGTGTGAATGGTTGGGTGTTTTGATTAGTTTGATTGATTGGATGGATGGTTGATACGAATAGTGGGTTGGTTATTTTTGGATGGTTTGGTTGGTTTGATAGGTTGGTTGGACAGCTTGGGACGAGAGGGTAGAGAGGGAGAGAAAACCAGCCTCTATAATCAAATAGAAACCTATGCCTTGATGTGCAGTAAAACCCAGGGTACCGTGCAATATAACGTAATGCCTTGATGTGAAGTGAAACCTAGGGTACCGTGCAATATAACGTAATGCCTTGATGTGCAGTAAAACCCAGGGTAGCATGCAATATAACGTAATGCCTTGATGTGAAGTGAAACCTAGGGTACCATGCAATATAACGTAATGCCTTGATGTGCAGTAAAACCCAGGGTAGCATGCAATATAACGTAATGCCTTGATGTGCAGTAAAACCCAGGGTACCGTGCAATATAACGTAATGCCTTGATGTGAAGTGAAACCTAGGGTACCGTGCAATATAACGTAATGCCTTGATGTGCAGTAAAACCCAGGGTAGCATGCAATATAACGTAATGCCTTGATGTGAAGTGAAACCTAGGGTACCGTGCAATATAACGTAATGCCTTGATGTGAAGTGAAACCTAGGGTACCGTGCAATATAACGTAATGCCTTGATGTGAAGTGAAACCTAGGGTACCGTGCAATATAACGTAATGCCTTGATGTGAAGTGAAACCTAGGGTACCGTGCAATATAACGTAATGCCTTGATGTGAAGTGAAACCTAGGGTACCGTGCAATATAACGTAATGCCTTGATGTGGATTGAAACCCAGGGTACCATGCAATATAACGTAATGCCTTGATGTGAAGTGAAACCTAGGGTAGCATGCAATATAACGTAATGCCTTGATGTGGATTGAAACCCAGGGTACCATGCAATATAACGTAATGCCTTGATGTGCAGTAAAACCCAGGGTAGCATGCAATATAACGTAATGCCTTGATGTGAAGTGAAACCTAGGGTACCGTGCAATATAACGTAATGCCTTGATGTGCAGTAAAACCCAGGGTAGCATGCAATATAACGTAATGCCTTGATGTGCAGTAAAACCCAGGGTAGCATGCAATATAACGTAATGCCTTGATGTGCAGTAAAACCCAGGGTAGCATGCAATATAACGTAATGCCTTGATGTGAAGTGAAACCCAGGGTACCATGCAATATAACGTAATGCCTTGATGTGGATTGAAACCCAGGGTACCATGCAATATAACGTAATGCCTTGATGTGCAGTAAAACCCAGGGTACCATGCAATATAACGTAATGCCTTGATGTGAAGTGAAACCCATGGGTACCATGCAATATAACGTAATGCCTTGATGTGCAGTAAAACCCAGGGTACCATGCAATATAACGTAATGCCTTGATGTGAAGTGAAACCCAGGGTACCATGCAATATAACGTAATGCCTTGATGTGCAGTAAAACCCAGGGTAGCATGCAATATAACTTAATGCCTTGATGTAGATTGAAACCCAGGGTACCATGCAATATACAGGGCTTAGAACGATCCACGTCTGGGCGGAATTCCGCGATTTCAATTTGTAAAAAAAAAAAAAAAAAAAAGCAAAAGAAAAAACGAAAGGAGCAAGGCATCCGTGATCGGCTTGCAAGCGTTCATAGCAACTTCCTGTAATAATTATTATGTGTTTACAGCAATTTTTATGCACGAACTATCTCTTGAAATTATGTCCAGAAAGCGCGAAATGGCATAGATTTACACTTGGTTTTTCAAACATTTTCCCGGGGGAGCATGCCCCCGGTCCCCCCTAGTTTCAGTGGGGTTTTTTCCTCTTTCAGTTTTAAGCCTTCAATACAACGTAAATGCCAACACGCCAAGAATGTCGTTGGCTTGTAGTTCCAACTTGCTCCTGTGATCCTGCAGTCACCGATCAAACAGGAAGTGAGATAAAATAAAATAAAATAAAAAATAAATAAATAAAATAACCAGCTGTGTTCAGTGCCAGCCGAGGCCTGACCAAGGTGACCAGGAAACGGAAGAGGATGGAGAGAACCAGGTGAAGTGGAGATCAGGTTCCCTTCCTCTGCAGCGCCCCTCCCTCCCCCCCCCCCCTCCCCAATCCCCCGATCTAAAAAAAAAATTGTAGGCGAAAAAATGTGGTGATAATTAATGCAGTACAGTACTCCACCTCCCACGCTCTCCTCTGTCTTTGTTTCTGTCACTGTCTCTCTCTCTCTCTCTCTCTCTCTCTCTCTTCTCTCTCTCTCTCTCTCTCTCTCTCTCTGCCTCTCTCTCTCTCTCTCTCTCTCTCTCATTCTGTCTCTGTTTCTGTCTGTCTCTCTTTCTCTCTCTCTCTCTCCTCTCTCTCTCTCTCTCTCTCTCTCTCTCTCTCTCTCTTTTCTCTCATTCTGTCTCTGTTTCTGTCTCTCTCTCTTTCTCTCTCTCTCGCTCTCTCTCTCTCTCTCTCTCTCTGTCTGACTCTCTCTCTCTCTCTCTCCCTCTCTCTCTGTCTCTGTCTCTGTCTCTGTCTCCTTCACTCTCTGTCACTCTGTCTCTCTTTTTCTCTCTCTGTCTCTCTCTCTGTCTCTCTGTGTCTCTGTCTCTGTCTCTGTTTCTCTCTCTCTTTCTCTTTCTGTCTCTCTCTCTCTCTCTCTCTCTGTCTCTCTGTCTATCTATCTATCTATCTATCTGTCTGTCTCTTTCTGTCTCTCTCTCTCTCTCTCTCTCTCTCTCTCTTTCTGTTTGTCTCTCTGTCTCTGTCTGTCTGTCTCTCTCGCTCTCGCTTTCTCTCCCTGTCTGTGTGTGTGTGTGTGTGTGGGTGTGTGTGTCTCTCTCTCTTCTTTTTCTTTCTTTCTTTCTTTCTCTCTCTCTCTCTTTCTCTGTCTCTCTTTGTCTCTTTCTCTCTGTCTCTCTCTTTGTCTCTTTCTCTCTGTCTCTATCTCTGTCTCTCTGTCTCTGTCTCTGTCTCTCTCTCTCTCTCTCTGTCTCTTTCTCTCCTCTCTCTCTTTCTATATGTCTTTCTATGTCTCTCTCCCCTTTACCCATTAATTACAATCACTCATAATGATGGACCAGAAAAGAACCTTTCTTTTTATGCCCCACTTCCGTCCCCACATTAATTAATGACCACGGGATATGGAACAATTTGTTCGCAATGTAAACCAGTCTCAGTGGTGTGGTGATCAGCGCAATTGAATACAGGCTGGAATATTGCGAGTTCGAATCCACATTTGTCCTTACAAAATGATTTTTTTGGCCCCAAAGGGCTCCTTCCCAGAGTTGGGCATGCTGTGGGCTTATTGGGAAGACTGGTACAACACAGTCGAGCCTCATCCACTTCATGGTTGCGGTCTGTGAGAGTGTTGCTCAAATCTTTCGATCAGCGCTGGTGGTGTTCGTATCTCTCGGGCCTGGTTAACACCAGGATATATTATGATGGTAAGCGTAGAGTACAGCCCTGTCACGCAGTCTCAATCCTAGATGGAACTCCATAGCGTCATGAGTGTCGTCTTTATCGACATCATCATCGTCATCGCATTGTCAAAGTGTTCCATCTTCTGTGGCCATTAAGGTGACGTAGAAAATGGGATTTTAAAAAAAAGTGAGCACGAATAGGTTAAAGTGCGATGATCCTTAATTGTTTTGAAATTCATAATGCAGTGATGATGATGATCATGATAACGCCAGGAATTATTATTGTGATACTGTTGAGTTCCATGTTGGATTGGGACTGAGTGAGAGGACTGTGCTGTGCGCTTACTATCATAATATATCTTGCCGTCAACCAGGCCCGAGATATACAGACACGTGCGGTGTTGGTCTGGAAAGTGTTACAGTACCCTCAATGACAAACCCTCAATGACAAACCCTCAATGACAAAACTTGGAGTGAATGAGACTGGATTGTGTGGTCCTGATCTTCCCATGAGCACACTCAAGTTTGGGCAGGAATCTGATTGGGCCAAAAAAAATCCCACAACGATTTGACAAGACTGAAGAGATCCGAACCCATGTCCTTCCAGGTTATGTTTTATTATTCCCTTGGTTATTGTTATCGTTGTTTAAAGCCCAGCCGACTGTGTAGAGCCATATCAGGGCTATGATCACTTCAAAACACAAAACTTCAACAGGAAAAAAAAAGAAAATTAGCATTCGTGCACATAATCTAAGGACATGCCCCCGGGTTGACCACTCCGTCCAATTTATCGCACAGGGGATTTAAAGAACACACCTGAATACAAATGTAAGTATATCTAAAGACTCCAAAGCATATATAAAAACAGGCCCAAATTACTTAAAATTGCTTCTGCATATCTCATCTCCCTTGAGCCTAAAATGCACTTAATGCATTTACCCAGTTATCAATCCTAAGAAAAAGTATATAAGAGTTAATCGAACACATGCACGTGAATGGACCAGCTAGACAGAAAATGAAGAAATGACAGAAAGCAAAGGAGGAAGAAAAAAAACAAAGAGAGTGACAGAAAGAAAAGAGGAAATTTCTAGCACAGAATTTCCGGAAGGAGGGGATACTATTTATACTGAAAGAGCTCCCCGGCATCCCCACGGGAGAGACCGGGGGGGGGGGGGGGGTCTTTATGTTTACATGCCCAGAATGTATGAAGACATCACGGCGGTTTACACTAGACCAGATTCTGAAACCACAGACATTCTATATAAAGATGTCTGTGTTCTGAAACGTTTCGGGGACCCTTTCCCATCTGAACCGTTCTGGATCGTTTTGCTCTGTTTACAGTAGTGTGATAAATGTGGACAGACAGTGTGCTGACCCTGACCCTGAGCATGTTTACAGTAGTGTGATAAAAGTGGACAGACAGTGTGCTGACCCTGAGCATGTTTACAGTAGTGTGATAAAAGTGGACAGACAGTGTGCTGACCCTGAGCATGTTTACAGTAGTGTGATAAAAGTGGACAGACAGTGTGCTGACCCTGAGCATGTTTACAGTAGTGTGATAAAAGTGGACAGACAGTGTGCTGACCCTGAGCATGTTTACAGTAGTGTGATAAAAGTGGACAGACAGTGTGCTGACCCTGAGCATGTTTACAGTAGTGTGATAAAAGTGGACGGACAGTGTGCTGACCCTGAGCATGTTTACAGTAGTGTGATAAAAGTGGACAGACAGTGTGCTGACCTTGAGCATGTTTACAGTAGTGTGATAAAAGTGGACGGACAGTGTGCTGACCCTGACCCTGAGCATGTTTACAGTAGTGTGATAAAAGTGGACGGACAGTGTGCTGACCCTGAGCATGTTTACAGTAGTGTGATAAAAGTGGACGGACAGTGTGCTGACCCTGACCCTGAGCATGTTTACAGTAGTGTGATAAAAGTGGATGGACAGTGCTGACCTGACCCTGAGCATGTTTACAGTAGTGTGATAAAAGTGGATGGACAGTGTGCACTGACCTGGAGCATGTTTACAGTAGTGTGATAAAAGTGGACAGACAGTGTGTTGACCCTGACCCTGAGCATGTTTACAGTAGTGTGATAAAAGTGGACGGACAGTGTGCTGACCCTGACCCTGAGCATGTTTACAGTAGTGTGATAAAAGTGGACAGACAGTGTGCTGACCCTGACCCTGAGCATGTTTACAGTAGCGTGATAAAAGTGGAAAGACAGTTGTGCTGACCCTGACCCTGAGCATGTTTACAGTAGTGTGATAAAAGTGGAAAGACAGTGTGCTGACCCTGAGCATGTTTACAGTAGTGTGATAAAAGTGGACGGACAGTGTGCTGACCTGAGCATGTTTACAGTAGTGTGATAAAAGTGGACAGACAGTGTGCTGACCCTGAGCATGTTTACAGTAGTGTGATAAAAGTGGACGGACAGTGTGCTGACCCTGACCCTGAGCATGTTTACAGTAGTGTGATAAAAGTGGATGGATAGTGTGCTGACCCTGACCCTGAGCATGTTTACAGTAGTGTGATAAAAGTGGACGGACAGTGTGCTGACCCTGACCTGAGCATGTTTACAGTAGTGTGATAAAAGTGGATGGATAGTGTGCTGACCCTGACCCTGAGCATGTTTACAGTAGTGTGATAAAAGTGGACAGACAGTGTGCTGACCCTGACCCTGAGCATGTTTACAGTAGTGTGATAAAAGTGGATGGATAGTGTGCTGACCCTGACCCTGAGCATGTTTACAGTAGTGTGATAAAAGTGGACGGACAGTGTGCTGACCCTGACCCTGAGCATGTTTACAGTAGTGTGATAAAAGTGGATGGATAGTGTGCTGACCCTGACCCTGAGCATGTTTACAGTAGTGTGATAAAAGTGGACAGACAGTGTGCTGACCCTGACCCTGAGCATGTTTACAGTAGTGTGATAAAAGTGGACGGACAGTGTGCTGACCCTGAGCATGTTTACAGTAGTGTGATAAAAGTGGACGACAGTGTGCTGACCCTGACCCTGAGCATGTTTACAGTAGTGTGATAAAAGTGGACAGACAGTGTGCTGACCCTGACCCTGAGCATGTTTACAGTATGTGATAAAAGTGGACAGACAGTGTGCTGACCTGACCCTGATCACAACCAGAGAAAACTTGTGTGGAATGCATGCGGTAACATTACTTCAGGAACAAATATTTCACAGCCCAGGAAGCACTATGCTGCAGTTTTGTTCTGCACTGGCTTTTCTGGTATATGAATATCAGTTTCAGTTTCAGTTTCACGCCTGCAAAAAGTCGTGCGTGCTTGCTACACACTTCGGACGGACAGAAGTCGTGAGTTCGAGGCCAACCTTCTTTTTTATCACTGGCCATCCTCTGCGCGTTCATACTGAAACGCTTCTGTACGTGTGTGCGGATCAAGAGACTGTACTGTACTGAAATTTTCAGTCATTTTTAACACAAGATGGAAGACGACAAACTGATTTCCGAAGTCAGGAATCGACCTTTCCTTTAGAACATTATGGATATTTTGCAAATTTCTGTTTATCTGACAGTAGCTCAGGTATTAAATGATAATACGCTCCATGCACCTTTCATGATCTGTTAATGGGTGCACAGAAAAACGGCGAATTGTTCGATGCTTCGTGTTTCTTCTCTTCCACCACCATCACAAAATCAGTTTCTGTCGCCCCATCAGTGCCATGTTTACCAGAAAATAAGCAGCGCTAGCCTCCCTTCTTCCTCAAGGACGGAGAGCGTGCTGATAAGTATGAACACTTTTCTCACGCGTATACGTTTTTTTCCGTCTGCGCTACAGTCGTGAATGCCAGTATGAACGTGTAGCCTAAGGTGATCGTGGCTGCACATAAACCCATGAGCTGTCCAGGTCCTGAGGCCCTACCGTGACTACCTTTGCACATTATAGTGAGCGTTACAGTGCCATTATTTCTGTGCCATGCTGCTCAGTGAGCATTACAGTGCCATTATTTCTGTGCCATGCTGCCCCTTTAGAAGTTGACATATTTTGCCAAACACTAACAGACTTCTGACAAAGCCAGACAGTTTGTTTAGAATTGGCTCGTCAGCCCAAATTGAATTAGTAATTTCGTTTCACCTGCGTTCCAGTTTACAGCCATGGCTACGGTAAAAAGACAGATGGCAAACCAGCTGGTAGTAGAAAGGCAAAGTACCAGCACCTATCCGTCAAATAAACAGCAGCACTTGGGAACTGTTCTGGAACCGTTGTTTTGTTGTTGTTGTTGTTGTTGTTGTTTGTTTTTTGTTTTGTGGTTGTTGTTGTTGTGTCGTTTTTTGTTTTTGTTTAATTTGTTTGTTAGTTTGTTTATTTTTCTTTTTATTTCCGGTGTAAATCGACCTACAATCTCATTTTTGAGGCATAATGTTTGTTTTGAATTAATCCTTTGACTCCCGCACCCTGTCTATCAATTGCAAAAACTTCACTCAAAGGGTTAAATTTTTGCTTTGCTGGCATAATTGGCAATTCAGGATGCTGGTGAACACAGTGCGGGAATCAAAGGGTTAACATTGCCTTACGTTCACGTGTCTGGAGTGGATCAGATTTGTGTATGATCTCATTTTTTACAAGACAGTGAATGTTTTAGTTTTTCCTTAACACATTCCCTACTGCGTCACGAGATCCTCGTGACTCAGCTTTCTCTCTCCGTGGACCGCGTCACGAGGATTTCGTGCCCTGAACCGTAGTTTCAGTTTCGAGTATACAAATAGAAAATGACCGCATTGTTGACGTGTATCCTGTTCCGGCAAAGGGAGTATACTCTTGTCATTTCCTTTCTGCGTTTACACGACGTTTGAAGCGGCAAAAATGGCAAGATATACCTTGTTTTCTGACAATACCCCCTCCGGCCTTTCTCTCTCCTAACATTACTTGGTCAATAGTTAGTACAGTGACCTGTTTTCTTGGTAGGAAAAGGGTTTTAAACTCACAACCATCCCATCCAATCGATAGGGGCGCATGCGCAGTATGCATGGGTGGGACCAGGTGGCCATCTCTTCAGAAGCGACGCCAAGCGTCAAGAGTCACCATGTTGTACAAAATCCACAATAACCTGGTGCAGGTCAATAAAAGTGTCCTGGAAAAACCCGTAGTATGAGACAGAAGATCACATGACCAGCAGTTTAAACGCCTTGCAGACCACAAACAGCAATACAGACTCTTCTCATTCTTCCCCCGAGCCATCCGTGAGTGGGATGAACTCCCAGCACATATTGTAGAGGCAGACTCAGCGCTTAGATTTGATTTTGTCAAGATTTTGCGCTATATAAATAAAATATATTATTATTATTATTATTAGACTCCCCCGACAGTTTCAAAAACAGAGTCACCTCCCATCTCAATGCTGACACTCTTGACAGTCTCACTACTGTGAAACTTCAGGAGTAAGCCCAAACAAACACAAACCCAAACTGTCCTGTATGAATGTGAGAGTGCTTGGTCAGGTAGGTAGTGGGTAGGGGGTGCGCTGGTAGGAGGGCCGCTGTGGCGGGGGGTGCCGGGGGGCCATCATTAGGATGCCTGCCCGTCACTTCTCGTCCCCTCTGATCCAGTTAATGGACAGGGAGTGTGTGAATGTGAGGAGCAATTTTTTTTTTTTTTTAGTCAGGCAGCCGGTTCGTGAACCCCCTATTCTATTCTGTGGCAAAATAATCAAAGTGTTGATTGTGGCCACACAACAGAAGAAGAAGAAGAAGAAGACCAAAGACATTACAAAAAGTCTGTTGGCCAGACTGTTATGACTGAAGCACGAATCATTGGATTATATTAACAACTTTGGCACTTGGTTCCTTGTGCGTCATGAGTCTTATACTAACATTCTGTGTGTGGTGGAGGGGGGGGAGGGAAGAGTGCACGCGCGCGTGCATGCGCGTGTGTGTTTGAGTGTGCGCGCATATATGTGTGCTCGCATGTGTTTGTGTGTGTATACGTGTATGCGTGTGTGTGTATATGTGTGTGCATGTGTGTGTGTGTGTGTTTGTATGTCTCTGTATGTGTGTGTATGTGTGTGTGCGAGTATGTGTGTGTGTGTGTGTGTGTGTGTGTGTGTGTGTGTGTGTGTGTGTGTGTGTGTGTGTGTGTATGTCTGTGTATGTGTGTTCGTGTATATGTATGATATATATATATATATATATATATATATATATAATATATATGTATGTATATATCTGTGTGTGTGTCTGTATATATGTATATTATATATATATACATGTATATGTATGTATGTATGTATGTATGTATGTATGTATTTGTGTGTGTGTGTGTGTGTGTGTGTGTGTGTGTGTGTGTGTGTGTGTGTGTGTGTGTGTGTGTGTGTGGAGCTCGTTCACACTCCCAGAACACAAAACCAGTGCAGACATAACCTTCATTATCCACGACCTTACTCAAACCACATGGTTCGTGTTGTATGTTGTAGCGTGGCTGGGCAGCAGCGAAGCAGTGACGTGTGAAAACATCACCCAGTGCTCCCCAGACTTCAGCAAAATCAGTGATGAGAGCCAGCAATCCATGGACAAGGCCTGCAAGTGAGTGCCGAAGGGGGGGGGGGGGTCGGGGGGGGTTGGGGGGGAGGGGGACCGGGTGTGGAGTGGGGGGAGAAGGTGCCAGTTGGTTTTGTTTTGGGTTTGTTTGGTTTTTGTTGTTGTTGTTGTTTGTTTGTTTGTTTGTTTGTTTGTTTTTCACCCCAAGTGAAGATCTCAGAACCTCGATGTCATATATGTTCGTCACAAAATCCCCAAAATAAGGTTTTAACCCTTAGACTCCCCCACCCAATTCACCAGCGGCAAAAATATAACCTTTTGACTCTCGCACCCTATCCACCAGCTTCATGAGGATAGGGTGCAGGAGTCAAAGGGTTAAGTTTTTTGCTTTGCTAGCTTGGTTGAAAATGCAGGAAGCTGGTGGGTAGGGTGCGGGAATCAAAGGGTTAAGTTTTTGCTTAGCTAGCTTGGTTGACAATGCAGGATGCTGGTGGGTATGGTGCGGTTGTCAGAGGGTTAAGTTTTTGCTTTGCTAGCTTGGTTGACAATGCAGGGTGCTGGTGGGTACGGTACGGGAGTCAAAGGGTTAATTAAGACAGTTGATGTAAGTGAAGAAAAAATTCAGTTAACGATTTCATTTCACATTATTTATTGTGAACATCATTAGGAATATTAACCCTTTGACCTCCAGCACCCCGTCCACCAACATCCTGCATTGTGAACCATGCTAGCAAAGCAAAAACTTAACCCTTTAACTCTCTCACCCTGTCCACGAGCTTCCTGCAGGAAGCTGGTGGAAAGGGTGATGGAATCGAAAGATTACATTTTTGCAGTTGGTGGATAGGGTGCGGGAGCCAAAGGGTTAATGCTTGGGTATGTGGGCTAGTTGATTCTTCTTGACAGAACCGGGAAAAAAAGCACGAAAAAAAAAAAAAAAGAATAAGAACAAGACAGGCGCAAATTTTCGGCCAACTGGCCTTTGTCAAGTGTAAGATCACAAACAAACAAACACCAGATACAAAAATTAGGAGAAAAAGACTGAAACTTCCCTGCTGCTCTGTCCAGTGTGAGAAAAGGAATAAACTGACTAAAATGACATCATAATGTGTTTTTGAGTAAATATGATGTCAGAGAAGAAGTGAGATGAATTCTGCAATTCTGAAAAGTGGTCATGCCATATTAATATTGTTCAATCCAGAAGAGTGTTCAGGGCTAAAATTAAAACTATGATGCTCTAGCTAAGAGTAGTGTTTGGAATGTAAAGGATCCCAGTATTAAATAATGCATAAGAGAAAATATATGCATATGATCGACAGAATGGAAAAAATGTATAATCAAGAGGTATGGCTGATGTAAATGGATTGGGCCTAGTGCAACAAATCCGGTCTGACCTTGGAATAGGAAGAAAAACACCCTAAACCAACAGCCAAGGGGCTGAAGGGAAAACCGGAGTCTCCAGAGAAAAACCTGTAGTCAGACGCGACTTGGTCTGTCTTGTGAAAGGAAAATTAAAACAGATTGAATTTTAAAAATGTAATGAAATAAAATAAAACAAAATGAAATAGAATAAAAGATAAACAAGGCATATGTGCAGTAGGCCTCACTGGGATGGGAAAATGGTGATAATGTGGTCTACTTCAGTAAATCATCATCGAGGTAAAACACACATGGACTCAAGGGCAATTGAAAGAAGACGATAGTATGCATAAATTCATCCAAGCAGTATAAACATAAATCATTCATGAAGGACAAGTAAGTTAATACCTATACATTCGAGCGAATACACATACACACCAAGGTAAAAGTACATGCACACAGAGCCATGTCCAGATAAAAGTACATGAAGTGGCATGATGCTGAATTCTGTTGAGGAAATCTTTGTGTTTATCATTGAGGCCATGTGGCTTGCCTGTTCCAAGTTTATCTATGAGATGGGATTCTCAGCACCTTATCATTCTGATGTATTTGATGTAGCGTAAATTCACATGTTATGTGTACATTTTTTAGCGTTGATTTACATTTTATGAATACATTTTCTGTGAAGAGCTTGCTATTTGAGATGTACGGCTGTATAAGTCTTCGACTACGATTACTTAGAGTTTGATAATGACAACACCTGTTTCTTTACTGCTTGGAAAGCTTATTGCCAAAAGAACCAACCTTCTATTTTGATTATGATTTGTTTTCTTTCAAAATCTATTCACATCAGTGCTTTCTAGGCAAATTGTTATAGTTGTTGTTGTTTTTTAATGTCTAGAGAAATTAACCAACCTTCTATTTTGATTATGATTTGTTTTTTGTTTTATTTTGTTTTGTTTTTATTTTCTTTCTTTTAATGTCTATTCATGTGAGTACATTCTAGACAAATTGTTATGACTGTTATTATTTTTTAATGTCAAGACAAATTAATCTACTTGTCTATTCCTATACTTGCCTTAGACAAAGGAATCTACTTGTCTATTCCTATACTTGCCATAGACGGAGTAGTCTACATGTCTATTCCTATACTTGCCTTGGACAAAGGAATCTACTTGTCTGTTCTTATACTTGCCTTGGACAAAGTAGTCTACTTGTCTATTCCTATACTTGCCTTGGACAAGTAGTCTACTTGTCTATTCCTATACTTGCTATAGACAAAGTAGTCTACTTGTCTATTCCTATACTTGCCTTGGACAAAGGAATCTACTTGTCTATTCCTATACTTGCCATAGACAAAGTAGTCTACCTGTCTATTCCTATACTTGCCTTAGACGGAGTAGTCTACTTGTCTATTCCTATATTTGCCTTGGACAAAGTAGTCTACTTGTCTATTCCTATACTTGCCTTGGAAAAGGAATCTACTTGTCTATTCCTATACTTGCCTTGGACAAAGTAGTCTACCTGTCTATTCCTATACTTGCCTTGGACAAATGAATCTACTTGTCTATTCCTATACTTGCCTTAGACGGAGTAGTCTACTTGTCTATTTCTATACTTGCCTTGGACAAAGTAGTCTACTTGTCTATTCCTATACTTGCTATAGACAAAGTAGTCTACTTGTCTATTCCTATACTTGCCTTGGACAAAGGAATCTACTTGTCTATTCCTATATTTGCCATAGACAAAGTAGTCTACCTATCTATTCCTATACTTGCCTTAGAGGAGTAGTCTACTTGTCTATTCCTGTACTTGCCTTGGACAAAGGAATCTACTTGTCTATTCCTATACTTGCCTTGGACAAAGTAGTCTACCTGTCTATTCCTATACTTGCCTTGGACAAAGGAATCTACTTGTCTATTCCTATACTTGCCTTAGATGGAGTAGTCTACTTGTCTATTCCTATACTTGCCTTAGATGGAGTAGTCTACTTGTCTATTCCTATACTTGCCTTGGACAAAGTAGTCTACTTGTCTATTCCTATACTTGCCTTGGACAAAGGAATCTACTTGTCTATTCCTATACTTGCCTTGGACAAAGTAGTCTACTTGTCTATTCCTATACTTGCCTTGGACAAAGGAATCTACTTGTCTATTCCTATACTTGCCTTAGATGGAGTAGTCTACCTGTCTATTCCTATACTTGCCTTGGACAAAGTAGTCTACTTGTCTGTTCCTATACTTGCCTTAGACAAAGTAGTCTACTTGTCTATTCCTATACTTGCCTTAGACAAAGTAGTCTACTTGTCTGTTCTTATACTTGCCTTGGACAAAGTAGTCTACTTGTCTGTTCCTATACTTGCCTTAGACAGAGTAGTCTACTTGTCTGTTCCTATACTTGCCTTAGACAAAGTAGTCTACTTGTCTATTCCTATACTTGCCTTGGACAAAGTAGTCTACTCGTCTATTCCTATACTTGCCTTAGACAAAGTAGTCTACTTGTCTATTCCTATACTTGCCTTAGACAAAGTAGTCTACTTGTCTATTCCTATACTTGCCTTAGACAAAGTAGTCTACTTGTCTATTCCTATACTTGCCTTAGACAAAGTAGTCTACTTGTCTATTCCTATACTTGCCTTAGACAAAGTAGTCTACTTGTCTATTCCTATAAACAATGTTTAGAGTTTCATGGACAGCAAAGAAAACAAACAAGACAGTTTTGAAAGAGTCAAACACAAAAATATCCACACAAAAACAAACGTTAAACAGGACAGTTTTGAAAGAGGCAAACACAAAAAGAACATTAAGAAGGAAATTATGAAAAAATACAAGAAATAGTTATAGGTCATTTAATAAGGCAAGAGAAATTTGAGCACCTAATTACGAGAGGAAAACTAGGGGGGAAAGCACCAGGTAGACCCAATGAGGACAGAAATTGTGGAGGACATACCTGCAGGGACAAAAGATAAATTCCTACTGCGACCGTGGTCGCTAACGTCATACGGCAAGGCACATGATGATGATGATGATGATGATGGTGGTGGTGGTGGTGGTGGTGGTGGTGGTGATGGTGATGGTGGTGGTGATGGTGGTGATGGTGATGGTGGTGGTGATGGTGCGTGCGGTGCATGGTGATGGTGATGATGATGATGATGATGATGGTGGTGGTGGTGGGGATGATGCTGACGACGACGACGACGACGACGATGATGATGATGATTGATTCATGGATTGATTGTTTGTTTGATTGATTGATTGATTGATTGATTGATTATGACGACGACGACGATGACGACGAGGACGATGATGAATCAGACATGTTAGACTATATATACCTGAAACAGACTTCAGTCCAGTCTGTAACCATGGTGACATGTGGTTCCAGAGAGCTGAACACGGCCTTCACGTGTTTCCGTGGTGCCTTGGATGACTGCCGCAACAACAAGAACGTGCCCAAACAAACGCTGGACCAGCTGCAGCAACAGATGGAGCAGGTGCAGTCCATGATCAACGAGAAGTGTGGAAGTAAGTGCCCTCCTCAAATCTGACCCTCCCTTCCACTTCACCTTCCCGTTTTCTCCTCTCCCTTCCCCTTCACCTTCCCCCTCCCCTTCCCTTCCTTCCCCTTCCCCTTCCCTTTCCTGTCCTTCCCTTCCTCTTCCCTCTCCTTCCTTCCCCTTCCCCTTCCCTTCCCCTCCTTTTCCCTTCCTTCCCCTTCCCCTTCCCTTCCCTTCCTTCCCCTTCCCTTCCCTTCCCCTTCCCTTCCTCTTCCCTTCCCCTTCCCTTCCCCTTCCCCTTCCCTTCCCTTCCCCTTCCCTTCCCCCTTCCTTCCTTCCCCTTCCCCTTCCCTTCCCCTTCCCCTTCCCCTTCCCCTTCCTTCCCCTTCCCCTTCCCTTCCCCTTCCTGTCCCTTCCCCTTCCTTCCCCTTCCCCTTCCCCTTCCTTTCCCTTCCCTTCCCTCCCCTTTCCTTCCCTTCCCTTCCCCCTTCCTCCTTCCCTTCCCTTCCCTTCCCCTTCCTTCCCTTCCCTTCCCTTCCCTTCCTCCTTCCCTTCCCTTCCCCTTCCTTCCCTTCCCCTTCCTTCCCTTCCCTTCCCTTCCCCTTCCCTTCTCCTTCCCTCCTTCCCCTTCCCTTCTTCCCTTCCCCTTCCCTCCCCTTCCCTTCCCTTCCCTTTTCCCCTTCCCCTTCCCTCCCCTTCCCCTTCCTCCCTTCCCCTTCCATCTCCTTCCCTTCTCAAACTCTTTTTATTCCTTGATGATAAAAGTGATATCGACCAGGTTATGTCCTTCACATGACGACCATTTTTAATTATTTCCAAGGCCAAACAGTCAGACAGAGCTGCAAACATACTTACGGAAGGGTTTTCTTGTCGTCTTCTTTCTTTTTTTTTTATTCTCCCCCCTTCTTCATCTGTTGTTTCTGATCGTGAAGACATATGCACTATATTGAATAGGGAGAAGAGTGGCAGAATGGTTCAGACATTCACCTGCCAGTAACTAAACTCGAGGTTTCAGGGTTCGCTCCCCGTCGAGGACTTGACTTTTCTCCTCAGTTTGACCGGAAAATCGAACTGAACGTCTAGTCCTTCGGAAGGGGACAAAAAACGAGTCCGACCCGTGTGCCTTCTGGCTGCGCACGCTAAAGATCCCACGCCAGTTGAAAATCGTGAAGAGCAGGGTATTCCCGGCTAATTTGGTGTAAAACACAGGAGAGATAAGTTGATTTCCCAGGTCCCACCCCTTAAAGACCAATTAGCCTTCTTGCTTTACTGAAGTCTTGGTAAAAAGTTGTGAATATAAATATGAAATTGAATCGAGGGAGAGGGGATGGGCGCCGCCCTCGTGGCGCTTGCCCCCAGGAAAAGTTGAGGTCTCTGCCACCTCACTCCCCTACGACCCCAGGGTTATGGAACTATCTAGGTAGGACCTCACGACCTGCCAGCCAGCTCGTGGGTGATGTGCAGGCTTAAGGCTTGTGCCGTGATCATTCTGGATTTTCTCCATCACATGGCACCTGTGACGTTAGTGCATATGGAATTCATTCCCAGCACGGAGACGTCATCTTGAGAAACTGAAATTGAAACTGAAACTGAGTAGTGCCATGGTTTAAAACTGAATAGTTGCAAGGTTTGTTAGAAAGTGCATTCAGGCCTGACACTTTTTGATTTGAGT
>JAPXFY010000019.1:1170314-1200314 GCA_030674185.1 Monoplex corrugatus
GTTCTATTTCCCTCCAGTTTTCCTGATGTGACCAGGTGCTCTAATTCCCCTTTCCTCATAAAAAAAATGTCCTATAAATGTTGCCTGTCTTTTCTTAATCTTCCTTAGTACCGTAGTTGGCGAAACCCCCTGTGTATGCGTTATCTGCCTCCCTCCTCCTGTGACGGCCGTCTGTGTTCCTGCACTCCATTCTGACACTGGTGTGTGCTATCTCTCACCCTCATTTTAACCCTTTGACTCCCGCACTCCACCCAGTAACTGCCAAAACTTAACCCTTTGACTCCCTCACCCTAACTACCAGCGTTGTTCTTGTATTGTTCTAAGGTGCTACTGTTCCAACATTTGTTCTGACGTGGCATTGTTCCAGCATTGTTCTGTGTGTCGTGGTAGTCTTCTATTACCGTTCTGACTGTTGAGTGCATTGTTCCAGCATTGTTCTGTGTACGGTGAGTTATTGTTAGTTATTGTTGGCATGATGTGTGCTGCCAAGGATATGACCTTGATCTGTCTGTGTGTGGGAGAGTTCTGCCATGCTTCTGCTGGACTGATGCCTGGATTCTGTGTGAAGCAATGATCTCAAGATTCACCAAGTGGCAGCTGTGTTAAATACCCACCATAACGTCAGTCACAAGTGTCTGTCAGCACTCGTCCTGCCATCCACATCTGTTCATTATCAGATCAGCTGTGGCTTGTAGCATGGCGGTTAATTAAATTAAGAGTCTGACAAACCTGACTATTTATTTGGCAATTCTAAGGCTGTTTCCTGACAAACTTATGACTAATGACTTTGCAATGTTATGGCTGTTTCCTGACAAACTTATGACTATTTTACTTAGCAATGTTATGGCTGTTTCCTGACAAACTTATGACTATTTACTTAGCAATGTTATGGCTGTTTCCTGACAAACTTGTGACTATTTATTAGCAATTTTAAGGCTGTTTCCTGACAAACTTATGACTATTTTACTTAGCAATGTTATGGCTGTTTCCTGACAAACTTATGACTATTAATTTTGCAATCTTATGGCTGTTTCCTGACAAACTTGTGACTATTTTACTTAGCAATGTTATGGCTGTTCCCTGACAAACTTAAGACTATTTATTTAGCAATGTTATGGCTGTTTCCTGACAAACTTATGACTATTTTACTTAGCAATGTTATGGCTGTTTCCTGACAAACTTGTGACTATTAATTTTGCAATGTTATGGCTGTTTCCTGACAAACTTAAGACTATTTATTTAGCAATGTTATGGCTGTTTCCTGACAAACTTAGGACTATTTATTTAGCAATGTTATGGCTGTTTCCTGACAAACTTATGACTATTTTACTTAGCAATGTTATGGCTGTTTCCTGACAAACTTATGACTATTTACTTAGCAATGTTATGGCTATTTCCTGACAAACTTATGACTATTTACTTAGCAATGTTATGGCTGTTTCCTGTCAAACTATGACTATTTACTTAGCAATGTTATGGCTGTTTCCTGACAAACATGACTATTTACTTAGCAATGTTATGGCTGTTTCCTGACAAACTTATGACTATTTTACTTAGCAATGTTATGGCTGTTTCCTGACAAACTTATGACTATGTACTTAACAATGTTATGGCTGTTTCCTGACAAACTTATGACTATTTACTTAGCAATGTTATGGCTGTTTCCTGACAAACTTATGACTATTTAACTTAGCAATGTTATGGCTGTTTCCTGACAAACTTGTGACTATTTTACTTAGCAATGTTATGGCTGTTTCCTGACAAACTTGTGACTATTTTACTGAGCAATGTTATGGCTGTTTCCTGACAAACTTGTGACTATTTTACTTAGCAATGTTATGGCTGTTTCCTGACAAACTTGTGACTATTTTACTTAGCAATGTTATGGCTGTTTCCTGACAAACTTGTGACTATTTTACTTAGCAATGTTATGGCTGTTTCCTGACAAACTTATGACTAATCACTTAGCAATCTTATGGCTGTTTCCAAACAATCTTATTGCTGTTTCCAGGCAATCACATGGCAATCTTATGGCTGTGTATTTGGCAATCTTATGGTTGTGTACTTGGCAATCTTATGGCTGTGTATTTGGCAATCTTACGGCTGTGTATTTGGTAATCTTATGGCTGTGTATTTGGCAATCTTACGGCTGTTCCTGAAAATCTTGTGGTTTTGTGTTTCGCAATCTTATGGCTGATTGTTTGGCAATCTTATGGCTGTTTCCGGACAATGTTATGGCTGTGTGGTTGGCAATCTTATGGCTGTGTATTTGGCAATCTTGTGGGTGTGTATTTGGCAATCTTATGGCTGTGTATTTGGCAATCTTATGGTTGTGTATTTGGCAATCTTATGGCTGTGTATTTGGCAATCTTGTGGGTGTGTATTTGGCAATCTTGTGGCTGTGTATTTGGCAATCTTATGGTTGTGTATTTGGCAATCTTATGGCTGTGTATTTGGCAATCTTATGGCTATGTATTTGGCAATCTTATGGTTGTGTATTTGGCAATCTTATGGCTGTGTATTTGGCAATCTTACGGCTGTTCCTGAAAATCTTATGGCTTTGTGTTTGGCAATCTTATGGCTTTGTGTTTGGCAATCTAGTGGCTGTTTCCGGACAATCTTATGGCTGTGCATTTGGCAATTTTATGGCTGTGTATTTGGCAATCTTGTGGGTGTGTATTTGGTGATCTTATGGCTGTGTATTTGGCAATCTTATGGCTGTGTATTTGGTGATCTTATGGCTGTGTATTTGGTGATCTTATGGCTGTGTATTTGGTGATCTTATGGCTGTGTATTTGGTGATCTTATGGCTGTGTATTTGGTGATCTTATGGCTGTGTATTTGGTGATCTTATGGCTGTGTGTTTGGTGATCTTATGGCTGTGTATTTGATGATCTTATGGCTGTGTGTTTGGTGATCTTATGGCTGTGTATTTGGCAATCTTATGGCTGTGTATTTGGTGATCTTATGGCTGTGTATTTGGTGATCTTATGGCTGTGTATTTGGTGATCTTATGGCTGTGTATTTGGTGATCTTATGGCTGTGTATTTGGTGATCTTATGGCTGTGTATTTGGTGATCTTATGGCTGTGTGTTTGGTGATCTTATAGCTGTGTATTTGGTGATCTTATGGCTGTGTGTTTGGTGATCTTATGGCTGTGTATTTGGTGATCTTATGGCTGTGTATTTGGTGATCTTATGGCTGTGTTGTTTGGTGATCTTATGGCTGTGTATTTGGTGATCTTATGGCTGTGTATTTGGTGATCTTATGGCTGTGTATTTGGTGATCTTATGGCTGTGTGTTTGGTGATCTTATGGCTGTGTATTTGGTGATCTTATGGCTGTGTATTTGGTGATCTTATGGCTGTGTGTTTGGTGATCTTATGGCTGTGTATTTGGTGATCTTATGGCTGTGTATTTGGTGATCTTGTGGCTGTGTATTTGGCAATCTTATGGCTGTGTGTTTGGTGATCTTATGGCTGTGTGTTTGGTGATCTTATGGCTATGTATTTGGCAATCTTATGACGATTTATTTAGAAATCTTATGGCTGTTTCCGGACAATCTTACGGCTGTTTCCGGACAATCTTATGGCGATTTATTTAGAAATCTTATGGCTTTTTCTTGTTATCTCTGGATTACATTCTGGCAACCCAGTAGTATATTCACAAACTCGCGTGTATTTCTTTACAAACCTATGAGTATTTTTTTTTCAATGAACTTCGTTACATAGTGTCATGGTCATTATCGGCAATCATACTGGCCATTTCATGGCCATTTATTGGCAAATTCATGGCCATTTATCTTCTACCCCATAGCCATTTATGGGCAATTTTATAGCCATTATAAACACTCACGAGCTTTTTTTTCAATCTAATGGCCATTTACTGGCAACCTCATATAGCCATTTACTGGAAGTCTCATAGCCTTTCAGTGGCAACGCCATGATCATCTATTAGCAATCTTATAGCCAGTCAAGGGCAATTTCACGGCCATTTACTGTCAGTCTTATGAGGTGTCTGTATCTCTCGGGCCTGGTTGATGCCAGGATATGACTTGAAAACAAGCGTAGAGTACAGCTGTATCGATGTAGAATGGAACTGCATAGCATCGTGGACATCATCCTCTTCATCATCATCATCATCATCATCATCGTCGTCATCATCATCATCATAACATTTAACATCATCCTCTCCATCATCATCAGCAGCAGCAGCAGCAGCATCCTCTCCATCATCATCATCGTCGTCGTCATAATATTGTGAACAGTTGTCCAGGACTCTTGTAAACAGAGCGGTGTGGAAATCGGACAGCAAAATAAACAAACTTCTTTTGTTGTTGTTGTTGTTGTTGTTGTTCTTCTTCTTCTTCTTCTTCTTCTTCTTCTTCTTCTTCTTCTCTTCTTCTTCTTCTTCTTCTTCTTCTTCTTCTCTTCTTCTTCTTCTTCTTCTTCTTCTTCTTCTTCTTCTTCTTCTTCTTCTTTTCTTCTTCTTCCTTCTTCTTCTTCTTCTTCTTCTTCTTCTTCTTTTCCCCTTTTTCTTCTCTTCTTCTCTTCTTCTTCTTTCTTCTTCTTCTTCTTCTTCTTCTTCTTCTTCTTCTTCTTCTTCTTCTTCTTTCTTCTTCTCTTCTTCTTCTTCTCTTCTTCCTTCTTCTTCTTCTTCTTCTTCTTCTTCCTCTCTTCTTCCTCTTCCTCTCTTCTTCTCTTTATTTATTTTTCATTATTATTATTATTATTTCATTATTATTATTATTATTACATAGCTATCAGTCAGCAATGGTAGTGGTAATAGTAGTAGTAGTGGTATGGTATCACTATTAGTATCATTTTGTTGTGTGTATTATTAATGCTATGATACGTGTGTGTGTGTGTGTGTGTTGTGTGTGTGTGTGTGGTTTTGTGTGTGTGTGTGTGTTGTGTGTGTGTGTGTGTGTTGTGTGTGTGTGTGTGTGTGTGTGTGTGTGTGTGTTTACAGACAGCGGTGCAAGCACCATCAAGATGTCTGCTGCAGCCATCTTCTTCTCCACCCTGGCTGTCCTTCTCTAAGTGCAGTTTGCTTCCATCTTCAGTTCACCACATCATTTAGTGCGACTTGTCTCTGATCCACACTAGTTTTCGCCTTGACCCATTTGGGTCTCTGTCTCTCTGTCTGTCTCTCTGTCTCACTCTCTCTCTCTCTTTCTTTCTTTCTTTCTCTGTCTCTCTCACCTATATTTTTCCTATCTACATAACCGTTAAAAGTAAAGCAACTGTGTGTTGTGCCTTTCCGTGTGAGCTCAGGTCAGTCCTTTAGCCAGTTTCACTGTTATAGAAAAAGTATCAAAACAGAAAAAAAAAAGACAGAAAGAAGAAGAAGAAGACTGGTCATCTTTGACCATGTGTGTGGCAATAGTGGTAGACGATGTTGATTTTTTGTTGTTGGCCTGTTTAATACAATTTATGTCTTTGGTGTTCGCAAATGTGGTTTAGAGTTTGTCGTTTTACACGTTTATAAACAAACTTGGCTGATGTCGTTGTGTTGAAAGTTTTCGTTCAACTCTTTGTCTCTGATTAGGGAGTCGTTCTTGTATGTTTGGGTGTTGTTTATAACAACAATGACCTCCCTTGTAGTTGTACTGAGAGGAATGCGTTTGGGCAATCCTACCTGGCAGCAGGGGTGGTAATTTTATTTCTGCATTGTATCGGAAGAAGAAAAGAAAATGTCAGTGTTCTTTTCTACAAATTACTGTGCTTAATTGCGTATAGATACATCATCAAATTTCAGTAGCCAAAACGTTCTTTATGTGGCCAAAGTAGTGTTGAATTTCTAAAACTGATGAAGCGAAAATGACTGAGCATTTTTTGCCACACTGGTTGAATATCTTCTCCTCTCTCTATGCATAGCTAGATTATCTTCAAAATCGGGTCGTTTGTTTAACATCAGACAAACATTTAACAGGACAAAATACATCTGTCGTTCTGTACGGTTTGGTTGAAACCAACGGTTTTGTGGGTGGAATTGTGTTTAGTGCTTTTAAAAGTTATTTGATCTGTGTAGAATGTTTTGTAACTGTTTTACTATCTACGTGTATTTTTGTGCCACTTTTTTTTTTAAAGAATGGGTCAGGCAGGTGTTGTTGACTAAATCAAAATTGTTATCCTTTTTCCATATTTGCTGTCTGTATTGTAAGATGAAAATGATACTGGCGTGTCGGTAGTGCCGTGTTCATTTTGATATCCTGTCTTCCATATGTTAAGTGAATGAAGTTAATAGTGGATTGATTTGTTGTCTGTTGGATATGTTGGCAACTGCACAAACAGCATTGAGAATAAACTGCTGCGGTATACTAGTTTGGTGGGTTTTTTTTTAATTCATTTGAAGTTATGTTTAAAGGTATAACCTTACTAGACAAAGTCCCTCAAATGTCACAGTCTTTCGATTTTAATGTAAAAGACGTTGCAAAGTGTGTCCATGTTTGAGTTCTTGTTGATTAAAGATATGATGATGGTGCAGTGAAGAACAAATTGCAATAATACTCGTAGATATGTGTTCATTTTTATCTCGTTCGTAAAATATTTTCCCCCATCTTATATCAGTTGTTTATTTGTTTGTCGTATACATATTTTTATGTTACTCGGTTTGTTTGTTTGTTTGTTTGTTTGTTTGTTTGTTCGTTTGTTAAGCCTAGCAATGCTCAAATCAAAGACTAATGTCAAATGTCCTAAAAATCAATTCAGTCTCAAAAAAATATAATGCTTTTATTATTCATTACTGAAACAACATGGCGAAAGTCCAGTCTGAACTTCATAACTGCCGAAGATCTATGCACTTATTTGCAATGACGTTTTGAACCTTTCCCCTTGGAGTTTTATTTTCTGTGAGGGCTCTCTGTCTTCAGTCAGCTGAGTTGATGGTGATTGGAATGGAAACCATGTGTGTTGCGTTGCATCTCCGTTGTGGTAGTGACAACCACACTGTTCTTTCTTTCTTTCGTGAAATTGTGTTCATGTGTTCTACGTCACCGTTATGTGCGTTTTGCACCACTCGTCATCCATTCTTGTGTAACCATGTGATCGTCCCTTGTTTCTATTTCGCAATCACTTTTTGTGTACTATTTGACTGTACTGCTACCCTGTTTCTCTCTGGTACTCTGTTGTCCTGTTTCTGATGTTGTGGGTGGTTTGTGTACTGGTCTGTTGACGCTGTATGACGTGTGACCAACACTGAATCAGTGGCTGCAGCAAATAAACGTTCTCGTGTTCACTTCAACTGTCGTGTGTGTGGGTTCCTCAGTGAGATCTCTGTCTGTCTGTCTGTCTGTCTCTCTGTCTGTCTGTGTGTCTGTCTGTCTCTCTCTCTCTCTTTCTCTCTCTCTTTCTCTCTCTCTCTCTTTCTCTCTCTCTCTCTCTCTCTCTCTGGTCAGTGTGTGTGTGTGTGTGTGTGTATTTCCCTCCATCTCTATATGTCTCTCTCTCTCTCTCTCTCTCTCTCTCTCTCTCTCTCTCTCTCTCTCTCTCTCCCTCCATCTCTGTCTGTCTGTCTGTCTCTCTCTCTCTGTCTCTCTGTCACTCTCTCTCTCTCTCTCTCTCTCTCTCTCTCTCTCTCTCCCTCTCCATCTCTCTATGTCTATTTCTCTCTCTCTCTCTCTTTCTCTTTCTCTCTCCCTCCCTCCCTCTTTCCCTCCATCTCTGTCTGTCAATCTGTCTGTCTGTCTGTCTGTCTGTCTCTCTCTCTCTCTCTCTCTCTCTCTCTCTCTCTCTCTCTCTCTCTCTCTCTCTCTCTCTCGCTTGTTCTCCATCGCTTTCTCTCTTTCCCCCATCCCCCCTATTCCCTTTCCACTTTATTTTGGCATTTTTACACAAAGCAAGATCTTGATGCATAATGTATACCCACATACATAAACATATACGTACACAGGTATATTCACACACACTACTTATATATGTCTATACACACGTAATATATGTGACCTCCCACCACGAAATCAGTCTTAACTCGCAGTCAGTCGAACAGCATTAGGAGCTGAAAAGGTGACTGAGGGTCTATCTGGGGTGTTTTGACTTTTTCTCAAAATTGATTTCTGTAGACTATAATCTATCCGCCACAGAAATTTTTTTCTTGAAAAAATATTATTAATCAATTTAAAATGGTATTTTAATGCACTGATCGGAGCAGAAAGAACGCAATTTCCTACCAAAAGTATCTATTTTTGTCTCTTATTATAAACCGTAACCTGTGCAGTACCTGCACATGTCATATACTGATGGAAAGCTCTTTGGTGCACTTTTCAGATAATGACAGCGAAAATTAGAAACAAACTGGGTCAAAGCCACCAAATAAAGAAATTAAAGGAAAATGTCTAGTAGAGCACACAAAAACTTAAGAGGCCGTTTTCTCAAAATGGCCGTCATACAACTTAATGACTTTAAACATACATAACTTCTACTCTTTTTTTTTTTAGTACAAGCTTTATTCAAGTACCAAAATAATCAGCAGAATGTACACTTTCCAGTGATATGTATATCTCAAAATACCCCAAATGCTAGTTAAGACTGATTTCGTGGTGGGAGGTCACATATACAATATGTATATACATAAACTCTGCGGAAAAAGTTAGGGACCGCCCTCGAAAAAACCAGCTGACTTCATCTGTGCCAAACTCCTTGTTCCTAAGTTTATAAAATCCAATGGCTGTCAGGCCGAACACACCAGTGGGTGAGCAATGCTGTGTTAGCCTGAAACTTGCTCGGGAACCACGGAGGCCTGGCTAGGGCACGAGACAGAAACTGCCAAACTGCAAGAAGTGGACCATTTTTACGCTGGCGCGTGGGCAAGCCCGGGCGGAAAAGATTAAAAATTCGTTGTGCACATGCAGGGGGGATGTCTTGAGAGGGAACTGTTGTCACCACTTAGGCTTAATAGCCCCGCGATTTTCCGCTAGCCACCATCTCCTCACCATGCCTCCCAGACGAAAGGAGACCACCTTCAACAAAGCCCGGGCCATCGCATGGCTGCAGGACGGCGTAAGCAAGCGAGAAGTGGGCAGACGACTTGCGGTGTCCCATTCTGTCGTGGTCAGGCTGCATCAGAAGTTCCAGGCCACCAACAGCGTTCTCGAGAGGCCCAGGTCAGGACGGCCTAAAAAGACAACACAGCGTGAAGATCGCTTCATCAGAAGACAAGCTCTGCAGCAGCGAGGCACCACTGCAAACATCATCAGGGACCAGCTGAGGGAGGCAACACACACCAACGTCAGCACGAAGACCATCCGCAAACGCCTGCACGAAGTTGGTCTGCGATCACGTCGTCCAGCTGTACGGCCACGACTGACAGCAGCTCATCGCCAGGCTCGTTTGGCGTTCTGTCACAACCATGCCAGATGGACACGCCAGCAATGGGCCGATGTGCTGTTCAGCGATGAGTCCCGCTTCACTCTGCACCATCAGGACGGTCGGCCTCGTGTGTGGAGGCGTCAGGGTGAGCGGTACGACAACGGTCTGGTGCAGGAGAGGGTGGCCTTCGGCGGGGGCTCCATCATGGTGTGGGGGGCCTTCAGTTTTCGACACAGAACCCCCCTCTACCACATTGTTGGCAACCTGACGGGCCAGCGCTACAGAGATGAGATTGTCGCCCCTTTGGTTCTACCCGCTCTACAACAGATTGGTGTGCAGGCTGTGTTCCAGGACGATAACGCGACACCTCACAGAGCGAGGCTGGTAAACAACTTCATCCAGCAGGCTGGTGTCACCAGGATGAACTGGCCGGCCTGCAGCCCTGATTTTAACCCCATCGAGCACCTGTGGGATGAGCTGGACAGGCGAGTGAGGAAGAACCACCCACCCCCAAGGAACCTGCAGCAACTGCTTCAGTTCCTGCAAATCGAATGGCAGGCCATTCCACAGGCCGTCTGCAGAAAGCTGGTAAACTCAATGAGGAACAGGACTGCAGAAGGCATCGCAAAACGCGGCGGACACACCCATTACTGAACTGTTCGGACCTTGCCAATTTTGTTTTCGACCCCCATGTTGTTTCAGAGCTTGTTGACACGTAATGCGTGAATGAAATGTGACCATATTTTGAAAAAGAATCGCAGAGATAATGAATTAAACATGTTACAAATTTGATTCAATTTTGTTTGGTGATTTGGAAGCTGTGTTTGTTTGAGTAAGTGGTCCCTAACTTTTTCCTTTCAGTATATATAACATATATATTGTATATGTATCCCCGGGCTGACGGGCATCCGATGATAAATCCGTGGTATAATCCTTAATTGGCCACACGGGTAAGACTATGGCCTTGCAATCAGGAGTTCTGAGTTCGATCCTGTCTGGGTATCTCCCACCCTAGCAGTGGACAAAGGATGGAGATTTGTCTGATCCCCGTAGTCAAAATATGTGCGGACTGGTCAGTACCAGAATAGCCTTATTCTTCGTGTTTGGTTAACCCTTTGACTCCCGCAACATGTCCACCAGCATCCTCCATTGTCAACCACGCTAGCAAAAGCGAAAACTTGACCCTTTGATTCCCTCGCCCTGTCCACCAGCTTCCTGCAGGAAGATGGTGAATAGGGTGAGGGAATCAAAGGGCTAAATTTTGGCAGCTCGTGGGAGTCTAAGGGTTAAAACCCAGCCTATTGCACACGGCCATATCAGGATTTAACCATTTCAAAAACGTACAACAACATCTGCTTGGAGGGAAAAAACCTGGAAAACTAATGTGAATATAACTAAGGACACCAAACCATACATAATAAAATGTGAATAATATAACTAAGGACACCAAACCATACATAATAAAATGTGAATATAATTAAGGACACCAAACCATACATAATAAAATGTGAATATAACTAAGGACACCAAACCATACATAATAAAATGTGAATAATATAACTAAGGACACCAAACCATACATAATAAAATGTGAATAATATAACTAAGGACACCAAACCATACATAATAAAATGTGAATAATATAACTAAGGACACCAAACCATACATAATAAAATGTGAATAATATAACTAAGGACACCAAACCATACACAATAAAATGTGAATATAACTAAGGACACCAAACCATACATAATAAAATGTGAATAATATAACTAAGGACACCAAACCATACACAATAAAATGTGAATATAACTAAGGACACCAAACCATACATAATAAAATGTGAATATAACTAGGGACACCAAACCATACATAATAAAATGTGAATATAACTAAGGACACCAAACCATACACAATAAAATGTGAATATAACTAAGGACACCAAACCATACATAATAAAATGTGAATATAACTAGGGACACCAAACCATACATAATAAAATGTGAATATAACTAAGGACACCAAACCATACATAATAAAATGTGAATATAACTAAGGACACCAAACCATACACAATAAAATGTGAATATAACTAAGGACACCAAACCCATACATAATAAAATGTGAATAATATAACTAAGGACACCAAACCATACACAATAAAATGTGAATATAACTAAGGACACCAAACCATACATAATAAAATGTGAATAATATAACTAAGGACACCAAACCATACATAATAAAATGTGAATAATATAACTAAGGACACCAAACCATACATAATAAAATGTGAATAATATAACTAAGGACACCAAACCATACATAATAAAATGTGAATATAACTAAGGACACCAAACCATACATAATAAAATGTGAATAATATAACTAAGGACACCAAACCATACACAATAAAATGTGAATATAACTAAGGACACCAAACCATACATAATAAAATGTGAATATAACTAAGGACACCAAACCATACACAATAAAATGTGAATATAACTAAGGACACCAAACCATACATAATAAAATGTGAATATAACTAAGAACACCAAACCATACATAATAAAATGTGAATAATATAATTAAGGACACCAAACCATACATAATAAAATGTGAATATAACTAGGGACACCAAACCATACATAATAAAATGTGAATATAACTAAGGACACCAAACCATACATAATAAAATGTGAATAATATAACTAAGGACACCAAACTGTACATAATAAAATGTGAATATAACTAAGGACACCAAACCATACATAATAAAATGTGAATATAACTAAGGACACCAAACCATACAAAAAAATGTGAATAATATAACTAAGGACACCAAACTGTACATAATAAAATGTGAATAATATAACTAAGGACACCAAACCATACATAATAAAATGTGAATATAACTAAGGACACCAAACCATACATAATAAAATGTGAATAATATAACTAAGGACACCAAACCATACATAATAAAATGTGAATAATATAACTAAGGACACCAAACCATACACAATAAAATGTGAATATAACTAAGGACACCAAACCATACACAATAAAATGTGAATATAACTAAGGACACCAAACCATACATAATAAAATGTGAATAATATAACTAAGGACACCAAACCATACATAATGAAATTGAATATAACTAAGGACACCAAACCATACATAATAAAATGTGAATAAAATAACTAAGGACACCAAACCATACATAATAAAATGTGAATAATATAACTAAGAACACCAAACCATACATAATGAAATGTGAATAATATAACTAAGAACACCAAACCATACATAATAAAATGTGAATAATATAACTAAGGACACCAAACCATACACAATAAAATGTGAATATAACTAAGGACACCAAACCATACATAATAAAATGTGAATATAACTAAGGACACCAAACCATACACAATAAAATGTGAATATAACTAAGGACACCAAACCATACATAATAAAATGTGAATATAACTAAGGACACCAAACCATACATAATAAAATGTGAATATAACTAAGGACACCAAACCATACATAATAAAATGTGAATATAACTAAGGACACCAAACCATACACAATAAAATGTGAATATAACTAAGGACACCAAACCATACATAATAAAATTGAATATAACTAAGGACACCAAACCATACATAATAAAATGTGAATATAACTAAGGACACCAAACCATACATAATAAAATGTGAATAATATAACTAAGGACACCAAACCATACATAATAAAATGTGAATAATATAACTAAGGACACCAAACCATACATAATAAAATGTGAATAATATAACTAAGGACACCAAACCATACATAATAAAATGTGAATATAACTAAGGACACCAAACCATACATAATAAAATGTGAATAATATAACTAAGGACACCAAACCATACACAATAAAATGTGTATATAACTAAGGACACCAAACCATACATAATAAAATGTGAATAATATAACTAAGGACACCAAACCATACATAATAAATGTGTATATAACTAAGGACACGAAACCATACATAATAAAATGTGAATAATATAACTAAGGACACCAAACCATACATAATAAAATGTGAATAATATAACTAAGGACACCAAACCATACATAATAAAATGTGAATAATATAACTAAGGACACCAAACTGTACATAATAAAATGTGAATAATATAACTAAGGACACCAAACCATACATAATAAAATGTGAATAAGGTAGAAAGAAACTCTAGGTAGAGCTAGACAACAGAAGGTCTTCAGAGAAGTAACCCCCTTTAGACAAGTGTTTCGGCCCTGAATTCCTTACACTCTCGGGGGGCCGGGCCACATCCAGGTCATGACTCCTGGATGCCCTTCTGCTGTTGTCTATTTTTTTTTTTTTTTTTCCCCACGCCGGGGATCGAACCTGGGCGATTCTGCGCTTCAGAACTGCGGTACGCGGTTTTACCAATGTGCTAACGGGGCACACATCATCTGTAGGGAATTTAATCCTTATGAAGTTCACTTTTTTGGTTCCTCCTTGCCCAGATCCAGCTTGAGCTCCTTTCTGCTGCCTCTGCCATCGCTTTAAGGGCTCTAGTCCTCTTCTTCCCAGAAATGGCGAGTTGTTTCATGAGATCATAAGCGGAGGTGCCCACAAACCCTCTTGCCCCGACCTCTATGGCGAAGATTTTGACCCGCAGACCTGCTTTCTTCAGGGTGCTGGCAAGACCGGCGTATTTTTCGGTCTTGTAGATATGTGCTTCTTCCATTCTGCTTTCGTATGGCACAGTGAGTTCTATCAGAATCACTTGTTTCGAGGAGTCAGAGTGGAGAGCGATGTCTGGTCTCATGCCTGTCTTGATGATGACATCTGGGTAATTTCTCCACTCTGGGAGGTCTGCTGTACACTCCCAGTCGACTGCTCCATCCAGAAGACCCTTTGGCAATGTGATGGTTGTCATAGCCCTTTCGGGCCAGACCTGTTTCCCTCCTGCTTTGTAGAACGTTGTCATAGCAATTGGTGCGTTTGGGGTCATGGTTTTTTCGCTAACCACATATAACTAAGGACACCAAACTGTACATAATAAAATGTGAATAATATAACTAAGGACACCAAACCATACATAATAAAATGTGAATAATATAACTAAGGACACCAAACCATACATAATAAAATGTGAATAATATAACTAAGGACACCAAACCATGCATAATAAAATGTGAATAATATAACTAAGGACACCAAACTGTACATAATAAAATGTGAATAATATAACTAAGGACACCAAACTGTACATAATAAAATGTGAATAATATAACTCAGGACACCAAACCATACATAATAAAATGTGAATAATATAACTAAGGACACCGAACCATACATAATAAAATGTGAATATAACTAAGGACACCAAACCATACATAATAAAATGTGAACAATATAACTAAGGACACCAAACCATACATAATAAAATGTGAATAATATACCTAAGGACACCAAACCATACATAATAAAATGTGAATATAACTAAGGACACCAAACCATACATAATAAAATGTGAACAATATAACTAAGGACACCAAACCATACATAATAAAATGTGAATAATATACCTAAGGACACCAAACCATACATAATAAAATGTGAATATAACTAAGGACACCAAACCATACATAATAAAATGTGAATAATATAACTAAGGACACCAAACCATACATAATAAAATGTGAATAATATAACTAAGGACACCAAACCATACATAATAAAATGTGAATAACATAACTAAGAAAACCAAACCATACATAATAAAATGTGAATAATATAACTAAGGACACCAAACCATACATAATAAAATGTGAATAATAACTAAGGACACCAAACCATACATAATAAAATGTGATAATATAACTAAGGACACCAAACCATACATAATAAAATGTGAATAATAAACCATAAGGAAAACAAACCAATAACATAATAAAATGTGAAATATAATAAGGACACCAAACCATACATAATAAAATGTGAATAATAACTAAGGACACCAAAACCATACATAATAAAATAATAATAATAAAACTAAAAAAACCAAAATACATACATAACTAACAGACAAACATCAATAAAATAAGAAACCAAACCAACAACAATAAAATGGAATAAACAACAAAATGAATAATATAACCAAACCAACATAATAAAATGTGAAATATAATAGAAACCAAACCATACATAATAAAATGTTAATATAAATAAGGACACCAAACCATATAAAAAATGTGAATAAATAATAAGAGACAACCAAACATACATAATAAATGTGAATATAACTAAGGACACCAAACCATATAATAAAATTGAATAATATAAACAAGACACCAAACCATACATAATAAAATGTGAATAAATAAAAACCACAAAACATAAAAATAAAATGAAAATAATAATAAGGAAAAAACATAACAAAAATGAATATAATATAATAAACAAACCAAAACATAATAATAAATGTATAATAACTAAGGACACCAAACCATACATAAAAAGAATATTAATAAGACACAACTACATAAAACATACAAACTAATAAAATGAAATAATAACATAAGAATACAAGAACCAAACATACATAAAATGTGAATAATAACTAAGGACACCAACCAAAAATAAATGAATAATATAATAGGACAAAACATAAGAATAAAAAAACATAACTAACAAAACATTAATAATAATAAGACACCAACATAATATAAAATGTGAACAAACTAAAACAAAAATAATAATAATAAGGAACCAACTAATATAAAATGTGAATAACAAAACCAAACATAAATAAATATATATAAAACCAAGAACCAAACATAACATATAATAAATAGAACAAATAATAAAAAGGAAAAAACAAGAAATAAATTAATAAATAATATATAAAGGAACCAAACCATACATATAAATGTAATAATTAAGGAAAAATACATAATAAAATGGAATAATAAACACCAAACATAATAAAATGTGAATATATAACTAAGGACACCAAACCATAATAATAAATTGAATATTACTAAGACACAAACATAAACAATAATAAAAATAAAACTAACTAAACACCAAAACCATAAAATAAAAATTGAAAATATAATAAGGAAAAAAAACCAAACATAATAAAATGTGAATAAATAATAAGGACACCAAACCATACATAATAAAATGTGAAATATAATAAGGACACCAAACCATACATAATAAAATGTGAATTATAACTAAGGACACCAAACTACATATAAAATGTGAATAATAAATAACCAACCAAAACAACATAATAAAAGGAAAAAATAAAACAAAATAATAATAAAAGGAAAATATAATAATGGAAAAACATACATAATAAAATTGAATAAATAAGGAACCAAACCATACAAATAAATGTGAATATAACTAAACACCACAACCATACATAATAAATGTGAATATAAACAACACCAAACCTACATAAAAAATGTGAAATATAAACAAGAACCAAACATAATAATAAAATAATAAAATAAAACAACCAAACATACAATAAAATGTGAATATAACTAGGACACCAAACATAATAAAAATGTGATATATAACTAAGGACACCAAACCATACAAATAAAATGTGAATATAACTAAGGACACCAAACATACATAATAAATTAATAAAAACTAAAAAATATAATATAAAAGGGAAAACTAAACACCAAACATACATATAAAAGGAAAACATACAAAAAACATAAAATAAAATGAAAAAAACTAAAAAACATAATAATAAATAAAACATACTAATAACAAAATACATAAAAAATGTAAAAATATAACAAACCAACATAATAAATGTAATAAATAACTAAGGACACAAACCATAATAAAATGTGAATATAACTAAGGAACACCAAAACATAAATAAAATGAAAATAACTAAGGACACCAAACATAATAATAAATGTGAAATAAACTAAGGACACAAACATCATAATAAAATGTAATAAATAACTAAGACACCAAACCATACAAATAAAATGTGAATAATAACTAGACAACAACAAAAAATGAAAACTAGACACCAAAATACAAAGTATAAACAGGACACAACATACAAATAATTGATAATAAGACACAACAACATATAAAGTGAATAATGCACACCTACATAAAATTGAATAATAGACAAAAAAAAAAAAATCTAGAACAACAAATAAAATGTGAACTAAGACACAACATCAATAAGTATAAAGACCAACTACTATAAATGTGAATACTAAGGAACAACATTATAATGATAACTAAGCACCAAACCATACAATAATGATATAATAAGACCAAACCTATAAAATGATAAACTAACAACACATAAATAACTAAGGACACCAAACCATACATAATAAAATGTGAATAATATAACTAAGGACACCAAACCATACATAATAAATGTGATAATAACTAAGGACACCAAACCATACATAATAAAAGTGAATAATATAACTAAGGACACCAAACCATACATAATAAAATGTGAATAATAACTAAGGACACCAAACCATACATAATAAAATGTGAATAATATAACTAAGGAACCAAAACCATACATAATAAAATGTGAATAATATAACTAAGGACACCAAACCATCATAATAAAATGTGAATAATATAACTAAGGACACCAAACCATACATAATAAATGTGAATATAACTAAGGACACCAAACCATACATAATAAAATGTGATAATATAACTAAGGACACCAAACCATACATAATAAAATGTGAATAATATAACTAAGGACACCAAACCATACATAATAAAATGTGAATATATAACTAAGGACACCAAACCATAAAAAAATGAATATATAATAAGACACCAAACTACTAATAAATGTGAATAATATAACTAAGGACACCAAACCATACATAATAAAATGTGAATATATAACTAAGGACACCAAACCATACATAATAAAATGTGAAATATAACTAAGGACACCAAACCATACATAATAAAATGTGAATATAACTAAGGACACCAAACCATACATAATAAAATGTGAATAATATAACTAAGGACACCAAACCATACATAATAAAATGTGAATATAACTAAGGACACCAAACCATACATAATAAAATGTGAATAATATAACTAAGGACACCAAACCATACACAATAAAATGTGAATATAACTAAGGACACCAAACCATACATAATAAAATGTGAATAATATAACTAAGGACACCAAACCATACATAATGAAATTGAATATAACTAAGAACACCAAACCATACATAATAAAATGTGAATAATATAATTAAGGACACCAAACCATACATAATAAAATGTGTATATAACTAAGGACACCAAACCATACATAATAAAATGTGAATAATATAACTAAGGACACCAAACCATACATAATAAAATGTGTATATAACTAAGGACACCAAACCATACATAATAAAATGTGAATAAAATAACTAAGGACACCAAACCATACATAATAAAATGTGAATAATATAACTAAGGACACCAAACCATACACAATAAAATGTGAATAATATAACTAAGAACACCAAACCATGCATAATAAAATGTGAATAATATAACTAACGACACCAAACCATGCATAATAAAATGTGAATAATATAACTAAGGACACCAAACCATACATAATAAAATGTGAATAACATAACTAAGGAAACCAAACCATACACAATAAAATGTGAATATAACTAAGGACACCAAACCATACATAATAAAATTGAATATAACTAAGGACACCAAACCATACATAATAAAATGTGTATATAACTAAGGACACCAAACCATACATAATAAAATGTGAATAATATAACTAAGGACACCAAACTGTACATAATAAAATGTGAATATAACTAAGGACACCAAACCATACACAATAAAATGTGAATAATATAACTAAGGAAACCAAACCATACATAATAAAATGTGAATAATATAACTAAGGACACCAAACCATACATAATAAAATGTGAATAATATAACTAAGGACACCAAACCATACACAATAAAATGTGAATATAACTAAGGACACCAAACCATACATAATAAAATGTGAATATAACTAAGGACACCAAACCATACATAATAAAATGTGAATATAACTAAGGACACCAAACCATACACAATAAAATGTGAATATAACTAAGGACACCAAACCATACATAATAAAATGTGAATATAACTAAGGACACCAAACCATACATAATAAAATGTGAATATAACTAAGGACACCAAACCATACATAATAAAATGTGAATATAACTAAGGACACCAAACCATACACAATAAAATGTGAATATAACTAAGGACACCAAACCATACATAATAAAATTGAATATAACTAAGGACACCAAACCATACATAATAAAATGTGAATATAACTAAGGACACCAAACCATACATAATAAAATGTGAATAATATAACTAAGGACACCAAACCATACATAATAAAATGTGAATAATATAACTAAGGACACCAAACCATACATAATAAAATGTGAATAATATAACTAAGGACACCAAACCATACATAATAAAATGTGAATAATATAACTAAGGACACCAAACCATACATAATAAAATGTGAATAATATAACTAAGGACACCAAACCATACACAATAAAATGTGTATATAACTAAGGACACCAAACCATACATAATAAAATGTGAATAATATAACTAAGGACACCAAACCATACATAATAAAATGTGTATATAACTAAGGACACGAAACCATACATAATAAAATGTGAATAATATAACTAAGGACACCAAACCATACATAATAAAATGTGAATAATATAACTAAGGACACCAAACCATACATAATAAAATGTGAATAATATAACTAAGGACACCAAACTGTACATAATAAAATGTGAATAATATAACTAAGGACACCAAACCATACATAATAAAATGTGAATAAGGTAGAAAGAAACTCTAGGTAGAGCTAGACAACAGAAGGTCTTCAGAGAAGTAACCCCCTTTAGACAAGTGTTTCGGCCCTGAATTCCTTACACTCTCGGGGGGCCGGGCCACATCCAGGTCATGACTCCTGGATGCCCTTCTGCTGTTGTCTATTTTTTTTTTTTTTTCCCCACGCCGGGGATCGAACCTGGGCGATTCTGCGCTTCAGAACTGCGGTACGCGGTTTTACCAATGTGCTAACGGGGCACACATCATCTGTAGGGAATTTAATCCTTATGAAGTTCACTTTTTTGGTTCCTCCTTGCCCAGATCCAGCTTGAGCTCCTTTCTGCTGCCTCTGCCATCGCTTTAAGGGCTCTAGTCCTCTTCTTCCCAGAAATGGCGAGTTGTTTCATGAGATCATAAGCGGAGGTGCCCACAAACCCTCTTGCCCCGACCTCTATGGCGAAGATTTTGACCCGCAGACCTGCTTTCTTCAGGGTGCTGGCAAGACCGGCGTATTTTTCGGTCTTGTAGATATGTGCTTCTTCCATTCTGCTTTCGTATGGCACAGTGAGTTCTATCAGAATCACTTGTTTCGAGGAGTCAGAGTGGAGAGCGATGTCTGGTCTCATGCCTGTCTTGATGATGACATCTGGGTAATTTCTCCACTCTGGGAGGTCTGCTGTACACTCCCAGTCGACTGCTCCATCCAGAAGACCCTTTGGCAATGTGCTGGTTGTCATAGCCCTTTCGGGCCAGACCTGTTTCCCTCCTGCTTTGTAGAACGTTGTCATAGCAATTGGTGCGTTTGGGGTCATGGTTTTTTCGCTAACCACATATAACTAAGGACACCAAACTGTACATAATAAAATGTGAATAATATAACTAAGGACACCAAACCATACATAATAAAATGTGAATAATATAACTAAGGACACCAAACCATACATAATAAAATGTGAATAATATAACTAAGGACACCAAACCATGCATAATAAAATGTGAATAATATAACTAAGGACACCAAACTGTACATAATAAAATGTGAATAATATAACTAAGGACACCAAACCATACATAATAAAATGTGAATAATATAACTAAGGACACCAAACCATACATAATAAAATGTGAATAAAATAACTAAGGACACCAAACCATACATAATAAAATGTGAATAATATAACTAAGGACACCAAACCATACATAATAAAATGTGAATAATATAACTAAGGACACCAAACCATGCATAATAAAATGTGAATAATATAACTAAGGACACCAAACTGTACATAATAAAATGTGAATAATATAACTAAGGACACCAAACTGTACATAATAAAATGTGAATAATATAACTAAGGACACCAAACCATACATAATAAAATGTGAATAATATAACTAAGGACACCGAACCATACATAATAAAATGTGAATATAACTAAGGACACCAAACCATACATAATAAAATGTGAACAATATAACTAAGGACACCAAACCATACATAATAAAATGTGAATAATATACCTAAGGACACCAAACCATACATAATAAAATGTGAATATAACTAAGGACACCAAACCATACATAATAAAATGTGAACAATATAACTAAGGACACCAAACCATACATAATAAAATGTGAATAATATACCTAAGGACACCAAACCATACATAATAAAATGTGAATATAACTAAGGACACCAAACCATACATAATAAAATGTGAATAATATAACTAAGGACACCAAACCATACATAATAAAATGTGAATAATATAACTAAGGACACCAAACCATACATAATAAAATGTGAATATAACTAAGGACACCAAACCATACATAATAAAATGTGAATAATATAACTAAGGACACCAAACCATACATAATAAAATGTGAATATAACTAAGGACACCAAACCATACATAATAAAATGTGAATAATATAACTAAGGACACCAAACTGTACATAATAAAATGTGAATAATATAACTAAGGACACCAAACCATACATAATAAAATGTGAATATAACTAAGGACACCAAACCATACATAATAAAATGTGAATAATATAACTAAGGACACCAAACCATACACAATAAAATGTGAATATAACTAAGGACACCAAACCATACATAATAAAATGTGAATAATATAACTAAGGACACCAAACCATACATAATGAAATTGAATATAACTAAGAACACCAAACCATACATAATAAAATGTGAATAATATAATTAAGGACACCAAACCATACATAATAAAATGTGTATATAACTAAGGACACCAAACCATACATAATAAAATGTGAATAATATAACTAAGGACACCAAACCATACATAATAAAATGTGTATATAACTAAGGACACCAAACCATACATAATAAAATGTGAATAAAATAACTAAGGACACCAAACCATACATAATAAAATGTGAATAATATAACTAAGGACACCAAACCATACACAATAAAATGTGAATAATATAACTAAGAACACCAAACCATGCATAATAAAATGTGAATAATATAACTAACGACACCAAACCATGCATAATAAAATGTGAATAATATAACTAAGGACACCAAACCATACATAATAAAATGTGAATAACATAACTAAGGAAACCAAACCATACACAATAAAATGTGAATATAACTAAGGACACCAAACCATACATAATAAAATTGAATATAACTAAGGACACCAAACCATACATAATAAATGTGTATATAACTAAGGACACCAAACCATACATAATAAAATGTGAATAATATAACTAAGGACACCAAACTGTACATAATAAAATGTGAATATAACTAAGGACACCAAACCATACACAATAAAATGTGAATAATATAACTAAGGAAACCAAACCATACATAATAAAATGTGAATAATATAACTAAGGACACCAAACCATACATAATAAAATGTGAATAATATAACTAAGGACACCAAACCATACACAATAAAATGTGAATATAACTAAGGACACCAAACCATACATAATAAAATGTGAATATAACTAAGGACACCAAACCATACATAATAAAATGTGAATATAACTAAGGACACCAAACCATACACAATAAAATGTGAATATAACTAAGGACACCAAACCATACATAATAAAATGTGAATATAACTAAGGACACCAAACCATACATAATAAAATGTGAATATAACTAAGGACACCAAACCATACATAATAAAATGTGAATATAACTAAGGACACCAAACCATACACAATAAAATGTGAATATAACTAAGGACACCAAACCATACATAATAAAATTGAATATAACTAAGGACACCAAACCATACATAATAAAATGTGAATATAACTAAGGACACCAAACCATACATAATAAAATGTGAATAATATAACTAAGGACACCAAACCATACATAATAAAATGTGAATAATATAACTAAGGACACCAAACCATACATAATAAAATGTGAATAATATAACTAAGGACACCAAACCATACATAATAAAATGTGAATAATATAACTAAGGACACCAAACCATACATAATAAAATGTGAATAATATAACTAAGGACACCAAACCATACACAATAAAATGTGTATATAACTAAGGACACCAAACCATACATAATAAAATGTGAATAATATAACTAAGGACACCAAACCATACATAATAAAATGTGTATATAACTAAGGACACGAAACCATACATAATAAAATGTGAATAATATAACTAAGGACACCAAACCATACATAATAAAATGTGAATAATATAACTAAGGACACCAAACCATACATAATAAAATGTGAATAATATAACTAAGGACACCAAACTGTACATAATAAAATGTGAATAATATAACTAAGGACACCAAACCATACATAATAAAATGTGAATAAGGTAGAAAGAAACTCTAGGTAGAGCTAGACAACAGAAGGTCTTCAGAGAAGTAACCCCCTTTAGACAAGTGTTTCGGCCCTGAATTCCTTACACTCTCGGGGGGCCGGGCCACATCCAGGTCATGACTCCTGGATGCCCTTCTGCTGTTGTCTATTTTTTTTTTTTTTTCCCCACGCCGGGGATCGAACCTGGGCGATTCTGCGCTTCAGAACTGCGGTACGCGGTTTTACCAATGTGCTAACGGGGCACACATCATCTGTAGGGAATTTAATCCTTATGAAGTTCACTTTTTTGGTTCCTCCTTGCCCAGATCCAGCTTGAGCTCCTTTCTGCTGCCTCTGCCATCGCTTTAAGGGCTCTAGTCCTCTTCTTCCCAGAAATGGCGAGTTGTTTCATGAGATCATAAGCGGAGGTGCCCACAAACCCTCTTGCCCCGACCTCTATGGCGAAGATTTTGACCCGCAGACCTGCTTTCTTCAGGGTGCTGGCAAGACCGGCGTATTTTTCGGTCTTGTAGATATGTGCTTCTTCCATTCTGCTTTCGTATGGCACAGTGAGTTCTATCAGAATCACTTGTTTCGAGGAGTCAGAGTGGAGAGCGATGTCTGGTCTCATGCCTGTCTTGATGATGACATCTGGGTAATTTCTCCACTCTGGGAGGTCTGCTGTACACTCCCAGTCGACTGCTCCATCCAGAAGACCCTTTGGCAATGTGCTGGTTGTCATAGCCCTTTCGGGCCAGACCTGTTTCCCTCCTGCTTTGTAGAACGTTGTCATAGCAATTGGTGCGTTTGGGGTCATGGTTTTTTCGCTAACCACATATAACTAAGGACACCAAACTGTACATAATAAAATGTGAATAATATAACTAAGGACACCAAACCATACATAATAAAATGTGAATAATATAACTAAGGACACCAAACCATACATAATAAAATGTGAATAATATAACTAAGGACACCAAACCATGCATAATAAAATGTGAATAATATAACTAAGGACACCAAACTGTACATAATAAAATGTGAATAATATAACTAAGGACACCAAACTGTACATAATAAAATGTGAATAATATAACTAAGGACACCAAACCATACATAATAAAATGTGAATAATATAACTAAGGACACCGAACCATACATAATAAAATGTGAATATAACTAAGGACACCAAACCATACATAATAAAATGTGAACAATATAACTAAGGACACCAAACCATACATAATAAAATGTGAATAATATACCTAAGGACACCAAACCATACATAATAAAATGTGAATATAACTAAGGACACCAAACCATACATAATAAAATGTGAACAATATAACTAAGGACACCAAACCATACATAATAAAATGTGAATAATATACCTAAGGACACCAAACCATACATAATAAAATGTGAATATAACTAAGGACACCAAACCATACATAATAAAATGTGAATAATATAACTAAGGACACCAAACCATACATAATAAAATGTGAATAATATAACTAAGGACACCAAACCATACATAATAAAATGTGAATATAACTAAGGACACCAAACCATACATAATAAAATGTGAATAATATAACTAAGGACACCAAACCATACATAATAAAATGTGAATATAACTAAGGACACCAAACCATACATAATAAAATGTGAATAATATAACTAAGGACACCAAACCATACATAATAAAATGTGAATATAACTAAGGACACCAAACCATACATAATAAAATGTGAATAATATAACTAAGGACACCAAACCATACATAATAAAATGTGAATATAACTAAGGACACCAAACCATACATAATAAAATGTGAATAATATAACTAAGGACACCAAACCATACATAATAAAATGTGAATATAACTAAGGACACCAAACCATACATAATAAAATGTGAATATAACTGAGGACACCAAACCATACATAATAGAATGTGAATATAACTAAGTACATCAAACCATACATAATAAAATTGAATATAACTAAGGACACCAAACCATACATAATAAAATGTGAATATAACTAAGAACACCAAACCATACATAATAAAATGTGAATAAATAACTAAGGACACCAAACATACATAATAAAATGTGATAATATAACTAGGACACAACATCATAATAAAGTGAATAATAACTAAGGACACCAACATACATAATAAATGTGAATAATAACTAAGGACACCAAACATACATAATAAAAGTGAATAAATAACTAGGACACAAACATAAAATAAAATGTGAATATAATAAGGACACAAACATACTAATAAAATGTGAATAATAACTAAGGACACCAAACCATACATAATAAAATGTGAAATATAACTAAGGACACAAACCTACATAATAAAATGTGAATAAACAAGGACACAAACCTACATAATAAAATTGAATATATAACTAGGACACCAAACTACATAATAAAATAAAATAGGACACCACCATACAAATAAATGTGAAATAACTAGGACACAAAACATATAAAATGTGAATATAACTAGACAAACCATCACATAAATTGAATATAATAGACACCAACTACATAATAAAATGTAATATAACTAAGGAACCAAACAAAAAATGTGAATATAATGGACACCAAACATACAAATAAAATGATATAACTAAGGACCAACTACATAAAATGTGAATAATAACTAGGAACAAACTAAAAAAATGTGATATAACTAGGACACCAAACCATACATAAATGTATTAATAAGAACCAAATAATAAAATGGTTAAAGACCAACCATACATAAAATGTGAATATAACTAAGGACACCAAACCATACATAATAAAATGTGAATAATATAACTAAGGACACCAAACCATACATAATAAATGTGAATAATATAACTAAGGACACCAAACCTATATAATGTGATATATAAGGACAATATAATAAAATGTGAATAATATAACTAAGGACACCAAACCATACATAATAAAATGTGAATAATATAACTAAGGACACCAAACTACATAATAAAATGTGAATAATATAACTAAGGACACCAAACCATACATAATAAAATGTGAATAATATAATAAGGACACCAAACCATACATAATAAAATGTGAATAATTAACTAAGGACACCAAACCATACATAATAAAATGTGAAATATAAACTAGGACACCAAACCATACATAATAAAATGTGAATAATATAACTAAGGACACCAAACCATACATAATAAAATGTGAATATATAACTAAGGACACCAAACCTACATAATAAAATGTGAATAATAACTAAGGACACCAAACCATACATAATAAAATGTGAATAATATAACTAAGGACACCAACCATACATAATAAAATGTGAATATAATAAGGACACCAAACCATACATAATAAAATGTGAATATATAACTAAGGACACCAAACCATACATAATAAAATGTGAATATAACTAAGGACACCAAACCATACATAATAAAATGTGAATATAACTAAGGACACCAAACCATACATAATAAAATGTGAATATATAACTAAGGACACCAAACATACATAATAAAATGTGTAATATAACTAAGGACACAAACCTACATAATAAATGTGATAATATAACTAAGGACACCAAACCATACATAATAAAATGTGAATATAACTAAGGACACCAAACCATACATAAAATGTGAATATAACTAAGGACACCAAACCATACATAATAAAATGTGAATATAACTAAGGACACCAAACCATACATAATAAAATGTGAATATAACTAAGGACACCAAACCATACATAATAAATGTGAATAATATAACTAAGGACACCAAACCATACATAATAAAATGTGAATATAACTAAGGACACCAAACCATACATAATAAAATGTGAATAATATAACTAGGACACCAAACATACATAATAAAATGTGAATATTAACTAAGGACACCAAACCATACATAATAAAATGTGAATATATAACTAAGGACACCAAACCATACATAATAAAATGTGAATATAACTAAGGACACCAAACCATACATAATAAAATGTGAATAAATAACTAAGGACACCAAACCATACATAATAAAATGTGAATATATAACTAAGGACACCAAACCATACATAATAAAATGTGAATAATATAACTAAGGACACCAAACCATACATAATAAAATGTGAATATAACTAAGGACACCAAACCATCATAATAAAATGTGAATAATATAACTAAGGACACCAAACCTACATAATAAAATGTGAATAATATAACTAAGGACACCAAACCCTACATAATAAATGTGAATAATATAACTAAGGACACCAAACCTAACATAATAAAATGTGAATAATATAACTAAGGACACCAAACCATACATAATAAAATGTGAATAATATAACTAAGGACACCAAACCATACATAATAAAATGTGAATAATATAACTAAGGACACCAAACCATACATAATAAAATGTGATATATAACTAAGGACACCAAACCATACATAATAAAATGTGAATAATATAACTAAGGACACCAAACATACATAATAAAATGTGAATATATAACTAAGGACACCAAACCATACATAATAAAATGTGAATAATATAACTAAGGACACCAAACCATACATAATAAAATGTGAATAAATAATAGGACACCAAACCATACATAATAAAATGTGAAAATATAACTAAGGACACCAAACCATACATAATAAAATGTGAATATATAACTAAGGACACCAAACCATACATAATAAAATGTGAATAATATAACTAAGGACACCAAACCATACATAATAAAATGTGAATAATATAACTAAGGACACCAAACCATAATAATAAAATGTGAAGAATATAACTAAGGACACCAAACCATACATAATAAAATGTGAATAATATAACTAAGGACACCAAACCATACATAATAAAATGTGAATAATATAACTAAGGACACCAAACCATACATAATAAAATGTGAATAATAACTAAGGACACCAAACCATACATAATAAAATGTGAATAATATAACTAAGGACACCAAACCATACATAATAAAATGTGAATAATATAACTAAGGACACCAAACCATACATAATAAAATGTGAATAATATAACTAAGGACACCAAACCATACATAATAAAATGTGAATAATATAACTAAGGACACCAAACCATACATAATAAAATGTGAATAATATAACTAAGGACACCAAACCATACATAATAAAATGTGAATAAATAACTAAGGAAAACCAAACCATACAAATAAAATGTGAATATATAACTAAGGACACCAAACCATACATAATAAAATGTGAATATAACTAAGGACACCAAACCATACATAATAAAATGTGAATAATATAACTAAGGACACCAAACCATACATAATAAAATGTGAATAATATAACTAAGGACACCAAACCATACATAATAAAATGTGAATAATATATATAAGGACACCAAACCATACATAATAAAATGTGAATAATATAACTAAGGACACCAAACCATACATAATAAAATGTGAATATATAACTAAGGACACAACCAAACTAATACCATAATAAAAATGTGAATATAACTAAGGACACCAAACCATACATCATAAAATGTGAATAATATAACTAAGGACACCAAACCATACATAATAAAATGTGAATAAATAACTAAGGACACCAAACTGTACATAATAAAATGTGAATAATATAACTAAGGACACCAAACCATACATAATAAAATGTGAATAATATAACTAAGGACACCAAACTGTACATAATAAAATGTGAATATAACTAAGGACACCAAACCATACATAATA
>JAPXFY010000019.1:1205314-1207814 GCA_030674185.1 Monoplex corrugatus
GTGTGTGTATGTTATGTGTGTGTATGTGTGTGTATGTGTGTATGTGTGTATGTGTGTGTATGTGTGTGTATGTGTGTGTAGTGTTGTATGTGTGTTATGTGTGTGTATGTGTGTATGTGTGTATGTGTGTGTATTGTGTGATGTGTGTATGTGTAGTGTGTGTATGTGTGTGTATGTGTGTGTATGTGTGTATGTGTGTATGTGTGTGTATGTGTGTGTATGGTGTGTATGTGTGTGTTGTGTGTGTATGTGTGTGTATGTGTGTATGGTGTGTATGTGTGTGTATGTGTGTGTATGTGTGTGTATGTGTGTGTATGTGTGTATGTGTGTATGTGTGTGTATGTGTGTATGTGTGTGTATGTGTGTGTATGTGTGTATGTGTGTGTATGTGGTGTATGTGTGTGTATGTGTGTTGTGTTGTGTGTGTGTATGTGTGTGTATGTGTGTGATGTGTGTGTATGTGTGTGATGTGTGTATGTGTGTGTATGTGTGTGTATGTGTGTGTATGTGTGTGTATGTGTGTGTATGTGTGTATGTGTGTGTATGTGTGTATGTGTGTGTATGTGTGTGTATGTGTGTGTATGTGTGTGTATGTGTGTGTATGTGTGTGTATGTGTGTATGTGTGTGTATGTGTGTATGTGTGTGTATGTTGTGTATGTGTGTGTATGTGTGTGTATGTGTGTGTATGTGTGTATGTGTGTGTATGTGTGTGTATGTGTGGTTATGTGTGTGTATGTGTGTGTATGTGTGTGTATGTGTGTTATGTGTTGTATGTGTGTGTATGTGTGTGTAGTGTGTGTAGTGTGTGTATGTGTGTGTATGTGTGTTATGTGTGTGTATGTGTGTGTATGTGTGTGTATGTGTGTGTATGTGTGTGTATGTGTGTGTGATGTGTGTGTATGTGTGTGTATGTGTGTGTGATGTGTGTGTATGTGTGTGTATGTGTGTGTAGTGTGTAGTGTGTGTGTGTGTTGTGTGTATGTGTGTGTATGTGTGTGTATGTGTGTGTATGTTGTGTATGTGTGTGATGTGTGTGTATGTGTGTATGTGTGTGTTTGTGTAGGGTGTGTATGTGTGGTATGTGTGTATGTGTGTGTATGTGTGTGTTATGTGTGTATGTGTGTGTATGTGTGTGTATGTGTGTGTATGTGTGTGTATGTTGTTGTGTGTATGTGTGTGTATGTGTGGTAGGGTGTGTATGTGTGTAGTGTGTGTATGTGTGTGTATGGGGTGTATGTGTGTGTATGTGTGTGTGAGTGTGTAGTGTAGTGTGTGTATTGTGTGTAGTGTGATGTATGTGTATGGTGTGTATGTGTGTGTATGTGTGTGTATGTGTGTATGTTGTGTGATGTGTGTGTATTGTAGTTGTATGGTGTGTATGGTGTGTATGTTGGTATGTGTGTGATGTGTGTTGGGTTGTGTTGTATAGTGTGTATGTGTGTGTATGTGTTTTGGTTATGTGTGTATGTGTGTGTATGTGGTGTGTTGTGTGTGTATGTGTGTAGTGTGTGTATGTGGTGTGTATGTGTGGTATGTGTGTATGTTGTGTAGTGTGTGTGTTGTGTGTGTGTATGTGTGTGTATGTGTGTGTGTGTGTGTGTGTGTTGTGTGTGTATGTGTGTATGTGTGTGTGTGTGTGTGTATGTGGTGAGTGGTGATGTGTGTGTATGTGTGTGTATGTGTGTGTATGTGTGGTTGGTGTGTGTGTGTTGTGTGTATGTGTGTGTTGTGTGTGTAGTGTGTGTTGTTGTGAGTGTGTGTATGTGTGGTATGTGTGTATGTGTGTGTATGTGTGTGTATGTGTGGTATGTGTTGTATGTGTGTGTATGTTGTGTATGTGTGTATGTGTGTATGTGTGTGTATGTGTGTGTTGTGTGTGATGTGTGTGTATGTGTGGGGTTGTGTGTGATGTGTGTATGTGAGTGTGTGTATGTGTGTGTATGTGTGTGTATGTGTGTGTAGTTGATGTGTGTGTGTGTGTAGTTGTGTGTGTATGTGTGTGTATGTGTGTGTATGTGTGTGATTGTGTGTATGTGTGGTTATGTGTGTGTATGTGTGTATGTGTGTGTATGTGTGTGTGTGTGTGTATGTGTGTGTGTTGTAGTGGGGTATGTGTGTGTATGTGTGTGTAGTGTGTATGTGTATGGTGTTGGGTGTATGTGTGTGTATGTGTGTGTATGTGTGTATGTGTGTGTATGTGTGTGTATGTGTGTGTATGTGTGTATGTGTGTGTATGTGTGTGTATGTGTGTGTATGTGTGTGTATGTGTGTGTATGTGTGATGTGTGTATGTGTGTTAGTGTGTAGTGTGTGTATGTGTGTATGTGTGTGTATGTGTGTGTATGTGTGTGTATGTGTGGTATGTGTGTGTATGTGTGTTGTGTGTGTATGTGTGTATGTGTGTTATGTGTGTATGTGTGTATGTGTGTGTATGTGTGTATGTGTGTGTATGTGTGTGTATGTGTGTGTATGTGTGTGTATGTGTGTGTATGTGTGTATG
>JAPXFY010000019.1:1215314-1217814 GCA_030674185.1 Monoplex corrugatus
TATGTGTGTGCCTGCGTGTGTGTGAGTGTGTGTGTGTGTGTGTGTCTGTCTCTATCTGTGTGAGTTTGTGTGTGTGTTTGTGTGTGTGTATGTGTGTGTACGTGTGTGTCTGTGTATGTGTGCCTGTGTGTGTGTCTGCGCGTGTGTGTGTATGTTTGTGTGTGTGTGTGTCTGTCTGTCTGTGTGTCTGTATCTGTGTGTTTGTGTGTGTATTTGTGTGTGTGTGTGCGTATGTGCCTGTGAGTGTGTCTGTGTTTGTCTGTATATTGTCTGTGTGTTGTGGTGTGGTTGTCTGTGTGTGTATGTGTTCATGAGTGTGTGTGTGTGCGTGTGTATGTGTGCGTGTGTGTGTGTGTGTGTGTCTGTCTGCCTGTCTGTCTGTCTGCCTGTCTGTGGGTGTGATAATCATACTTTTGATACCGAATTTGGAATAGAGAAACGTATAACACAGTTACCAGACATGAAAGTTTTTTTGTTTTATTCCTTTGATCGAATTTCAATGCAGATGCCACAAACTTGAGACTGAAGTGGGCAGACACAAACACACAGATACAGACACACAAAGCAGAAGATGTCATTTTTGTGATTTGACAATGCCTTAGGCAAGGAGATTCCTTTGTTTTCCAATGTTTGGTCCACACACAAAAATCTGTCAGTTAAATCAATGTTCTCTTTTTGTAACGTCATTTTTTGGAAGGAAAAAAAGAGGTCAGTTGAAATTATCACAATTTATCAAATTTCTTAAAATTGTTCGTAGTTATCGTTTGAACGTTTATTTCAGATTGTGTGTGTGTGTGTGTGTGTGTGTGTGTGTGTGTGTGTGTGTGTGTGTGTGTGTGTGTGTGTTTGTGTGTGTGTTTGTGTGTGTGTGTGTGTGTTTGTGTGTGTGTGTGTGTGTTTGTGTGTGTGTGTGTGTGTGTGTGTTTGTGTGTTGTGTGTGTGTGTGTTGTGTGTGTGTGTGTGTGTGTGTTTGTGTGTGTGTATTGTGTGTGTTGTTGTGTGTGTGTGTGTGTTATGTGTGTGTGTATGTGTGTGTGTATGTGTGTGTGTATGTGTGTGTGTGTTTGTGTGTGTGTGTGTTTGTGTGTGTCTGTGTGTGTGTGTGTGTGTTGGTCTGTGTGTGTGTGTGTGTTGTCTGTCTGTCTGCCTGTCTCTGAGTGTGTGTGTGTGTGTGTGTGTGTGTGTGTGTGTGTTTGTGTGTGCGTGTGTGTGTGTCTGTTGTCTGTCTGTCTGTCTCTGAGTATGTGTGGGGAGGGGGTGTATGTGTGTGTGTGTGTGTGTGTGTGTGTGTTGGTGTGTGTGTGTGTGTGTCTCTGAGTGTGTGTGTGTGTTCTCTGAGTGTGTGTGTGTGGGGGGTGTATGTGTGTGGGGGTGTATCTGTGTGTGTGTGTGTGTGTGTCTGTGTGTGTGTATATGTGTGTGTGTTATCTTGAGTATGATTGATATCTGTTACTAATATGTATATGTTTTAATATGTGTGTGTGTGTGTGGGTGGGGGGTGTGTTCAATAGTTCTCGTGTGCTGTGTGTTGATACGTATGTTTGTATGTGTTTGTACCCTCATGTGTTGGTGTGAAAGGATTAAGACGATTGATACAATAAGTACTGTGTGTATGTGTGTGTTGTGTGTGATCGGTGTGTGTTTGTGTGTGTGTTTTGTGTGTGTGTGGTGCATGTGTGTGTGTTTTGTTTGTTGTGAGCGGTGCGTGTGTGTCTTCATTTTCATGCTTGCCTCTCGTTGGCGTTCTCCTGCTCATTGTGTTTTCTGTTGTGTGCAGAGTGATATCTTCTTCTCTCGTCTTGTATAACCTGAAGTTTGTCATTTGTTTTGGGTTCTACTGTGCTGTGTGTTGTAGTTGTGTGTGCTGCAGGTGCTACATATGTCGTTTTTGTCAAATGTTGCCTAATGTGTGAAGTGTTCTTTTCCAACTCATATCATATTGATGTGGTTGTGTCTGCCTATCTCTGTGTCTGTTTGTTGTTTTGTCTCTTAAACCCACTTTTGACCCGCACCGCTGTCTCAGTCTTTCTCCTTTTTTGTCAACCATCCACAAACAAACTTAACACACTTTCGGATTCCTAACATTGCAAGAACTTACCCTGTGATTCACTTGAGCTATATGGTTGAGGAATCAACGGCTTTTAATGTTTTTGGTTGGGGAACAGGGTCGTCCAAGGTTCAATAGTATTCAACTCTGATGTATAGATAGTGATATAGATAGTTCTATGATGGTATAAAGTATCAGTATATCTCGATATGACTGTAGGAGATGATATGATATTGATAGTAGATAGCTCCCTAGCATGCAGTGCCTTGATAGGAAACAGAATAGATTGTGTGGTGTAGTTGTTGTAGTTGTGGAGAGTGAAATGAACTGAGTCAATAGTCGTTGATATCCATTGGAGGTGGATGGTGGAGGAGTGAGAAAAGGATAAAAGTAAGAATAGATAGAAAGTTTTGAAAAAACTAATTGGATCGGTAGAAGGATAGGGTATGGTAG
>JAPXFY010000019.1:1227814-1232814 GCA_030674185.1 Monoplex corrugatus
TCTTGCTTTTATTGCTTTTATTCTTTCTCTCCATTTATAGCCATGCGTGTGTGTGTGTGTGTGTGTGTGTGTGTGTGTGTGTGTGTGCGTGCGTGTGTGTGCGTGGGTGCGTGCGTGCGTGCTTGCGTGTGTGTCTGCTTCAGCGCTTAGATTTGATTTTATCAAGATTTTGCGCTATATAAATATTGTAATTATTATAATTATTATTATTATAAATGACACCAGTTATCAAAATACAAGTCTATACAAATGTATAAATGACACCATTCATCAAAATACAAGTCTATACAAATGTATAAATGACACCAGTTATCAAAATACAAGTCTATACAAATGTATAAATGACACCAGTCATCAAAATACAAGTCTATACAAATGTATAAATGACACCAGTTATCAAAATACAAGTCTATACAAATGTATAAATGACACCAGTTATCAAAATACAAGTCTATACAAATGTATAAATGACACCAGTCATCAAAATACAATATAAGTCTATACAAATGTATAAATGACACCAGTTATCAAAATACAAGTCTATACAAATGTATAAATGACACCAGTCATCAAAATACAATATAAGTCTATACAAATGTATAAATGACACCAGTCATCAAATACAAGTCTATACAAATGTATAAATGACACCAGTTATCAAAATACAAGTCTATACAAATGTATAAATGACACCAGTCATCAAAATACAAGTCTATACAAATGTATAAATGACACCAGTTATCAAAATACAAGTCTATACAAATGTATAAATGACACAAGTTATCAAAATACAAGTCTATACAAATGTATAAATGACACCAGTTATCAAAATACAAGTCTATACAAATGTATAAATGACACCAGTTATCAAAATACAAGTTTATACAAATGTATAAATGACACCAGTCATCAAAATACAAGTCTACACAAATGTATAAATGACACCAGTTATCAAAATACAAGTCTATACAAATGTATAAATGACACCAGTTATCAAAATACAAGTCTATACAAATGTATAAATGACACCAGTCATCAAAATACAAGTCTACACAAATGTATATATGACAGCAGTCATCAAAATACAAGTCTATACAAATGTATAAATGACACCAGTTATCAAAATACAAGTCTATACAAATGTATAAATGACACCAGTTATCAAAATACAAGTCAATACAAATGTATAAATGACACCAGTTATCAAAATACAAGTCTATACAAATGTATAAATGACACCAGTTATCAAAATACAAGTCTATACAAATGTATAAATGACACCAGTTATCAAAATACAAGTCTATACAAATGTATAAATGACACCAGTTATCAAAATACAAGTCTATACAAATGTATAAATGACACCAGTCATCAATATACAAGTCTATACAAATGTATAAATGACACCAATTATCAAAATACAAGTCTATACAAATGTATAAATGACACCAGTTATCAAAATACAAGTCTATACAAATGTATAAATGACACCAGTCATCAATATACAAGTCTATACAAATGTATAAATGACACCAGTTATCAAAATACAAGTCTATACAAATGTATAAATGACACCAGTTATCAAAATACAAGTCTATACAAATGTATAAATGACACCAGTTATCAAAATACAAGTCTATACAAATGTATAAATGACACCAGTCATCAAAATACAAGTCTATACAAATGTATAAATGACACCAGTTATCAAAATACAAGTCTATACAAATGTATAAATCACACCAGTCATCAAAATACAATACAAGTCTATACAAATGTATAAATGACACCAGTCATCAAAATACAAGTCTATACACATGTATAAATGACACCAGTTATCAAAATAAAAGTCTATACAAATGTATAAATGACACCAGTCATCAAAATACAATACAAGTCTATACAAATGTATAAATGACACCAGTCATCAAAATACAAGTCTATACAAATGTATAAATGACACCAGTTATCAAAATACAAGTCTATACAAATGTATAAATGACACCAGTCATCAAAATACAAGTCTATACAAATGTATAAATGACACCAGTCATCAAAATACAAGTCTATACAAATGTATAAATGACACCAGTTATCAAAATACAAGTCTATACAAATGTATAAATGACACCAGTCATCAAAATACAATATAAGTCTATACAAATATTAAATGACACCAGTCATCAAAATACAAGTCTATACAAATGTATAAATGACACCAGTTATCAAAATACAAGTCTATACAAATGTATAAATGACACCAGTTATCAAAATACAAGTCTATACAAATGTATAAATGACACCAGTTATCAAAATACAAGTCTATACAAATGTATAAATGACACCAGTTATCAAAATACAAGTCTATACAAATGTATAAATGACACCAGTCATCAAAATACAAGTCTATACAAATGTATAAATGACACCAGTTATCAAAATACAAGTCTATACAAATGTATAAATGACACCAGTCATCAAAATACAAGTATATACAAATGTATAAATGACACCAGTTATCAAAATACAAGTCTATACAAATGTATAAATGACACCAGTCATCAAAATACAAGTTTATACAAATGTATAAATGACACCAGTTATCAAAATACAAGTCTACACAAATGTATAAATGACACCAGTTATCAAAATACAAGTCTATACAAATGTATAAATGACACCAGTTATCAAAATACAAGTCTATACAAATGTAATAAATGACACCAGTCATCAAAATACAAGTCTACACAAATGTATATATGACAGCAGTCATCAAAATACAAGTCTATACAAATGTATAAATGACACCAGTTATCAAAAATACAAGTCTATAAAAATGTATAAATGAACACAAGTTATCAAAATACAAGTCTATACAAATGTATAAATGACACCAGTTATCAAAATACAAGTCTATACAAATGTTAAAATGACACCAGTTATCAAAATACAAGTCTATACAAATGTATAAATGACACCAGTTATCAAAATACAAGCTAATAACAAATGTATAAATGACACCAGTTATCAAAATACAAGTCTATACAAATGTATAAATGACACCAGTTATCAAAATACAAGTCTATACAAATGTATAAATGACACCAGTTATCAAAATACAAGTCTATACAAATGTATAAATGACACCAGTCATCAAAATACAAGTCTATACAAATGTATAAATGACACCAGTCATCAAAATACAAGTCTATACAAATGTATAAATGACACCAGTATCAAAATAACAAGTCATAACAAAGTATAAATGAAACAGTTATCAAATACAAGTTATAAACAATGTATAAATGACACAGTCATCAAAATACAATATAAGCTTACAAATGTATAAATGACACCAGTTATCAAAATACAAGTCTATACAAATGTATAAATACACCAGTATCAAAATACAATATAAGTCTACAACATGTATAAATGACTACAAAGTCATCAAAATAACAGTTCTATACAAATGTATAAATGACACCAGTATCAAAATACAAGTCTATACAAAAGTATAAATGACACCAGTATCAAAATACAAGTCTATACAAATGTATAAATGACACCAGTACAAATACAAGTCTATACAAATTAAATGACAAGTTATCAAATACAAGTCTATACAAATGAATGACACCAGTTATCAAAATACAAGTCTATACAAATGTATAAATGACACCAGTTATCAAAATACAAGTTATACAAATGTATAAATGACACCAGTCATCAAAATACAAGTCTACACAAATGTATAAATGACACCAGTTATCAAAATACAAGTCTATACAAATGTATAAATGACACAGTATAAAATACAAGTCTATAAAAAGTATAAATGACACCAGTCATCAAAATACAAGTCTAACAAATGTATAATGACACATTATCAAAATCAAGTCTATACAAATGTATAAATGACACCAGTTATCAAAATACAAGTCTATACAAATGTATAAATGACACCAGTATCAAAATACAAGTCATACAAATGTATAAATGACACAGTTATCAAAATCAAGTCTATACAAATGATAAATGACACCAGTATCAAAATACAAGTCTATCAAATTTAAATGACACAATTATCAAAATACAAGTCTATACAAATGTATAAATGACACAGTTATCAAATACAAGTCTATACAAATGTATAAATGACACAGTCATCAACATACAAGTTATACAAATGTAATAAATGACACCAGTTATCAAATACAAGTCTATACAATGTATAAATGACACCATTATCAAAATACAAGTTATACAAATTATAAATACACAGTATCAATATACAAGTCTAACAAATGTATAAATACACCAGTTATCAAATACAAGTCTATACAAATGTATAAATGACACCGTTATCAAAATACAGTCTATACAATGTATAAATGACACCAGTTATCAAAATACAAGTCTATACAAATGTATAAATGACACCAGTTATCAAAATACAAGTCTATACAAATGTATAAATGACACCAGTTATCAAAATACAAGTCTATACAAATGTTAAATACACCATCATCAAATCAAATAAAGTCTATACAAATTTAAATACACCATATCAAAATACAAGTCTATACAATGTTAAATGACACCAGTTATCAAAATAAAGTCTATACAAATGTATAAATGACACCAGTCATCAAAATACAATACAAGTTATACAAATGTATAAAATACCAGTCATAAAATACAAGTCATACAAATGTATAAAAATGACACCAGTATCAAAATACAAGTCTATACAAATGTATAAATGACACCAGTTATCAAAATACAAGTCTATACAAATGTTAAATGACACCAGTCATCAAAATACAAGTCTATACAAATGTTAAATGACACCAGTATCAAAATACAAGTCTATACAAATGTATAAATGACACCAGTCATCAAAATACAAGTCTATACAAATGTATAAATGACACCAGTCATCAAAATACAAGTCTATACAAATGTATAAATGACACCAGTTATCAAAATACAAGTCT
>JAPXFY010000019.1:1237814-1240314 GCA_030674185.1 Monoplex corrugatus
AAATCTTTCAGACACGGGGCTGAATCAACAAGATTTGAGTGACACCTTTATCAGAATGCTGGCAGTCAAAGTTTCACAAACTGGATGACATTCAGCAAGAGGTGTGGGGGGGGGGGGGTGTGAGTGGAGGATCAGGACGGGATGGAATAAAAGATTTTCAGAAGATACACTGTTGTACAGCTGGGAGTCATCAGCATAGACGTGATATCTGATGCTGTGCTGATTTTTGTTGTTGTTGTTGACATTTGCAAATGGTGAGGGTAATGGACAGCAAAGAAAACAAACGAGACAGTCTTGATGAAGGCAGACACAAGTAGATCACTCATAAGGAAGATTAGGAAAAGACAAGCAACATTTATAGGCCATTTTATGAGGAAGGGGGATTTGGAGCACCTGGTCACAACAGGAAAGCTGGAGGGAAAGAGAACACCAAGTAGACCCAGGGAGAGAATGCTGGACGGACATGCAGAGTGGCTGGGGATGAGGAGGGTGGGAGAGATGCTAGGGGCAACGAGAGATAGAGATGGATGGAAGTCCATGGTCGCCAACGCCATGCGGCAGGGTACCTGATGATGATGATGATGATGATGATGATGATGATGATGATGATGAGGTAAAGTGTGAAGAGAACTGGCCCAAGTACACAACCTTGGGGGACCCCATTTTCTATGTAAGTTTAACTGGCTGGAACACATAATCTCTTACTATGACCGACTGAAAGCGTTCAGACTGCTGTGACAGAAACCAAGAAAGCGCACTACCAAGGATTCCAAATATACGCTGTAGACAAGGCTGAATGATACGGTAATGGTCGATAATATCAAAAGTGGCAAAAAGATCTAAAAGGAATAAGTAGGGAAATTTTGCCACAGTCGCCTAAAATTGCAAATCATTCGCAGTGTAATCGAGAGCGTTTTGAGGTCAGACTGAAAAAGGTAGTAAACATCGTTGGCTGAGAGATGATCATTCAGCTGGTCCAAAACCATTTTCTCCAGGAACATTTTTTTAAGGATCACCGCACTCAGGGAGGTCACCTTTGTGCTCACAGTTCTTTGTTTTTTTCTTTTTCTTTTTTTTTTTCCCCGTCACATTTTTTACGCCACCTTAATGGCCACAGAGCTGGCACAGTTTTTACAATGCCATGATATTGATGTCGATGAGGATGATAATCATGATGCTATGGAGTTCCATCTAGGATTTAGACAGGGTTGTACTCTACGCTTACTGTCATAATAAATCCTGGCATCAACCAGGCCCGATAGATACAGACACCTGCTGGTCAGACGATTTGAGCAACACCCTCAATGATGCATCTGTGAAGTGGATGAGACGCGTATGTGTGGTCCCAATCTTCCCGATGAGCCCATAGCACGCCCAACTCGGGTAGGAGCTGGTTAGAGCCGAAAAATCCACAATGATTATTTAAGGGGACTGGTGGGGATTTTAACCCACAACCTTCCAGTCACTAGTCTGTTGCGTTAACCACTACACCACGGCGACTGGCCTTTTTTCCAGGAACTTTGAAATGAACGACAAACTGGAGACAGAACGATACTTTATGAGAGTGTAGAGATCGAGATCGAATTTGGGCTGTTTGGAAAGATGGCACAAATACAATAAGAGGTATAATGACATTTCATTCAGTTCAGTTTCAGTTTCTCAAGATGAAGTCTCCGCGCTCGGAACGAATTCCATATGCACTAACTCACAGGAGCCACGTGTATGGTGACCGTGGCACAAGCCTTAAGCCTGCACATAAACCCATGAGCTGGTCAGGTCCTGAGGCCCTACCTAGACTTTGTTTTACCTGTCTATATTTTATAATGGCATTTTATCAGCCTATCACTGGAATAATCTTGGTTACATGTAAATGACATGTGTATGTGTGTATCTCATTCCAAAAAGGGAACATATGTATGAAGTAAATAAATAGATAATTAAAGGTCTGAATCACACCACAACTAGCTATTCTGTATAAACTCGTCTCACATGACAGACCCCTCCCCCACCCCTCCCTAGTCAATGCCCAAATGCTCAGCCATCTATCAACTAGGTGAAGCCAATATTTTCTAAATCATAGATAGGTAAGTGAGTAGGTAAGTAAGAAGTTAAGCAAGCAAGTAAGTAAGCAGGCAAGTAAACAAGCAAACAAGTGAGTGAGTAAGTGAATAAGAAGTAGTAGGTGAATAAATCATAAAATAAGGTGGTGAATAAATACATACAAAATAAAGGAGTATGTAAATAAATAAACAGGCAAGGGAAGAAAATAACAGACAGTAAAAACATGCATATATCCACATGCCCGCACACAGACATATACACATACATTCATACATACACACCCATATCGACACGAGATTAAAAATAATAAAAAGTGATAATGACAAGAGTTAGAAATGGAAGAAGCTCAGAAAATGTTTGTGACAGGAAGAGAGGCAGGAATGGGTATGGTTTCGAATTCACCAGATTTGAATGACATTTCTATCAGAATACTGGCAGC